>SKCR01032784.1:0-85256 GCA_019454045.1 Zanthoxylum bungeanum | reverse complement strand
CTTATAAGGGTTATTTATCCTTAAGGGAGATCGTGAGCTATTGAATCTAAGGTTGAAACTTAAAATCTCTTTTCCAAGTTCATTTTAAGTTTACCACATTAATCTTATTGGTGATTAGGCAAGAAGAAGTATTAAGCTTAAGATTCAATAAATAAATCAAAGTATTACCTATAATATAATTAAATCAATTATTAAGCATGTTAATATTTTGCTTCATCACATCCCTAGAATAAAAATAAAATGTTGGGGTTAGGGGATCCACCTTTAGAAATATCACTTTATTATAATATAGAAATTGTCAGTGTTACCCAATTAAGTCAAACCAGCCATAAAGGCGGTGTTATTATTTATCCATAAACCATCCATATATGCGGTAATCATCTGTCACCTAGAGAACGACCATATAAGTGGTGTCACATTATGATACATAAATAAAACCAGCCATTAAGGCGGTATCAAATTTAATCCATATTATTAAGTTACAATTTCCATATTATAAATTAAGTGAGATTAATCTACCTTTACTATTTCTAATTTAGAAATCTCCTTTATTATAATATATAAATTTAGCATGATATTACCAACCGACCATATAGGCGGTATCTTGATTAAGTCAGATTTTGAATTAATTCCAACCGACCATAAAGGCGGTATCTAGTTTAGTCAGGTTAAAATCAATTTAATTAAGTCTAACCGACCATAAAGGCGGTATCCAATTAAGTGAGGTTTTAAGATAATTTATATATTATAATTAAGGGAGATTAACCTAAATTATAATAATAAAAACATCACCCTTCCCCCTACAGAAAATTAACTGATAAACATAAAAGAAATAAAAATTAAATAAACTAATACTATTAATGGAAATAAAATGCATAATTCAAAGTGCAAATATTAAATAAATAAAAATAAAATCTTGAGATCCTTATTTAGAACCTTAGGAAAGTATTACTACTATTACTAAAAATAAAAATACATAACTAAAATAACTAAAACTAAACAAAAAAGATACAATCCTTAATCATTTATTAGGAACTTCAGGAAGGTATTAAAATTTGAAATAAAATCAAGCTCAATTTATAGGTAAAGTTTCGGCTTGCGCGTCGCGACGCATGGAACATTGCGCGTCGTGACGCACCGTTGATTCGTGCCAATTGTCTGCGGCTTCCTGAGATGCTGACACGTGTACGCATTTTTCGTCAGTAGCTGAATTATTGGCTTGGCGTCACGACGCAAAAGGTTGTACGCGTTACGACGTTGACTTAAGCAATGACGTGTAGTGTCGGCAGCATGGGATGATGACACGTGTCTGGCGCACGTTAGCAAGATTGTTGTGATGTTGACATATGGTTGGCGCATGTTAGAAAGTGCGTATGATAGCAAGTTTCTCTGATGTTGACACGTGTCCGGTGCATGTTAGCGGTCGTGACACAGAAGTATTACGCGTCGTGATGCCTAAATGATAATTTTGTTCTTTTTGTCTGTTTTTCACTGTTTTGGCCCTGATTTGATCCCAGTGATTCCCAAAAATTTATTTATCTACAAAATAATACAAAATACATGAAAACATTCATAAAACCCGAGAAACAATACAAAATAATAGGTTAAAAGGGTGGAAAATAGTGATATATTTTCCGCTCATCACACCCCCAAACCTAACATTTTGCTAGTCCTCGAGCAAAATAATAAAATAACATAGTATCCTTAGTAGGGATCACAGTTACATTTAGCGTATGCAACAAGCCTTTAAACCCCTAGGTATCCTTAGTGGACGAGTTGTTGTCTCGTGAGGGCTTACAGCAACGATACCCACAAACGTCAAATGCACACAAAAGCAAAAAGATAAAAAGATAAACAAGTTAGTGACTAAACAAGTGAAACTTCTTATCCAAATTAATAGTTATTTTCTTTATTTCTAAATTATCAAATAAGTAAGTTCTCCGAGTATTTTTACCGTTCTTCATATACACAACCAACAAGGTATTAATCGGCTCATTGTGCCCACAATATTCATAAGTGCAGTTGAAAAGAGAAATATTTTTGTCCTAAAATTATATCAGAATTCACACCTTTTTTAGCAATGGAACTTTTCCATTTTTTATTTATTTACAATATCTTCAATCCATGTAGCGAGTTTTGGGCCAGTAACTCCCAAACCAGTTGGCTTTAGGGCACTAGGTGTTAAGACACCCTTACAGACTTAATTACTCGGATTTCAGATATCTTTTTTTTTATAAAATCTTCAATCCATGAGCGAGCTTTGGGCCAGTGACTCCCAAACCAGTTGGGTTTAGGGTACTATGTGTTAAAACACCCCTACGAACTTAATTACTCGGATCTCAGATTTAATAATTTACTATTATTATTAATATTTCATCGCTTTTTTAGATACTTCCTCCAATTAAACTAGAGCACTGAATATTACAAACTTTTCAATTACAACTCATGGCCATATGTTACCATGCATGTTGATAATACCTGCCAACTGAGCATATGAAGATCCAATTTTAATCAGTTCTATGGAGAATTCACAAATTAAATATTTCAAAAGGAAATAAACAAAAATTAACTTATTATGAAATAGGTTGAGATAGGTCTTAGGAGTGGAAATTCCTTACACAACTATCTCAAACACCATTCCACATTATTAGTCAAGTTAAAAACACAAAAACAAAATATTTTTTATTTTTATTAATTTTTTTAATTAATTTGTTTTTGAATTTTTGAAAATTTTGACTAAAAAAACAAGCAAAAATAATACAACGAAAAAAATAAAAAAATATACTAATCAATTATTCCCCTCCCCTAAACCTATTTGAGATATTGTCCCCAGTGTCTAAAAAGTAGAAGAATAGTTTAGAAGACAGTACCTGGTTAGCTGAAATTCTACATCTAAAAAGAAAATTAAAGGTTAAGATCTAGATTTATCTGACGCCTCTTACCACGATCATTATCAGACCAGTTAATATTGGAAAGAATATGGTCAATTTTTGGTTCAAAGACTAAAAGTTGGTTAATTAAATCATTGGCAGTTCTGACAGTGAAGAGGATATCTTTTATAGGTTTTGACACGAACCCATTTCTCCGGGCATCATCAAGAAACACACAAAAAAAATCATAAAATCCATCAGCATTAAACAGTTTAATCGGTTTCTGGTGTATGTTTAAATTTGCACAAGATAGTACTGTAAACATTTCCTCCATTGTGTCTAAGCCACTTGGCAAAACAATAAAAGCATCAGCACGGTTAATCATTTCCACAAGTCGTTTAGACATACCTGACACAATGCATTCATCTTCGTTTGTTGGGGTTGGTGCTCAGAGCGCCAATTCCCGTTTGTATTTCCTTGAAAATACTTATGTAAAACATTTTATTATGAATAGTACAAGCAGTTTCTATAATATAATATATCTTTTAATATGGTAAAAACGTTTTTAACCTTAGGATGACTAGTCATGATACTGTTGAAAAAGCGTCGGAATTGACATTGAGTTGTTTCATGACGTTGTCATTCTTAGACAGCTCTTGGTCAAGGTTTACACTACATGGTCAGTAACGTAAACCCGTTGAGACCGGTACATGTCGTATACTGGAATATATGATTCCAATGGTTTCTCAATGAACCATGAGTCTTGGAGACTCGTATAGACGTGTAGGTGTTTATGGCGGATAAACACTGAACGACTCACCGAAGATTCTTAATGGATGGTACACTAACGTCAATAAGAATCTTCTCGGGTTGAGTAACATCTGTGATTCTTCGATTTGAGATACCATTATAGGCACATGAGACATCCTCAACACTTAGATGACAGTCACGTCACACCGATCTATTTAGATCAGACCTCCACATGTTCGTTGGGTGTGGATAGATCCTCAGGGTGTCCTGTGTGTGTCGAGATAGGATCCGTCAGTTCTGTGTACAAAGCATAGGTAGTCCATTTATGATTAGCAATCAGATAAAAAACCATGGGCCTGTGGTATACTTTAGAAGTGAGTTCTAAGTGTTCTTTTTTAGATTGCTAATAGAGACGTCGACGGGATATCCCTATAGAGATTTGACGTTTACATCTATATCTCTGGGATATATCCGGATACCTTTGACGGATGAATTATACATATGTCATGACCTCAACCTGTATTGATTTAGCGAGATTATCTGTGTCATAATTTACTGGTGGGTAAATTATGGACACGAAATTGGATTTCGTGACGGATATGCCTGAATCTAGAGAGTCTCACTAATGAAATATGCTCGTAGAGTACTAGGGCAATATTTATAAATAATACTGATTATTTATAAGTCGTTTAAAGGTTAAACGAAAAATACATGAGGAGGACCAAATAGTCATTTCCTAATTTATGTGTATTTGCATTTAATGATAGATTTTATCAAATAAAAATTAATTAATTATCAAATTGAGATATTTGACTAATATCATAAATATATATGTATTTGATATTTAATGTAAATATAATACATATATTTAATATATTTGTATTTAAATAATTATTTAATTATTAATTGTTAATAATTAAATTAATTAAAAATATAAATATCCTAAGTTGTGATAATTGTTGAGATGACTTAAAGATGCTTTACTTGACTTGTTGAATAATCTTTAAATGGTTTAATGATAAAGTTACAAGTTGTAAAGGCATTAAGTGAAACAAAAAAATATCTAGATATTATTTATACACCAATTTTCGGCCAAGGAAAAAAATGGGAGGTATAAATTGTTTTGTTTCATTTTAGGGTTCATAAGTTCAAATACACTAAAATAAAACACAAAAGAAGTTGAGAGAGAAGCTTGGAGACTTAAAGAAAAAGGCTTGAAAATCTTTGGTTTTTGTAAGTATTTCTTCTAAGCCTTCAACATGGAAATTGTTTCTAACAAGCTTAGCATCATTTTGTGTTGCTTCGATGTTCTTTCTACTCTTATAGTTTGTGTTTATTTGGTTGAGAACTTGTATGAAAGATTGATGCATGTAAGTAAGCTTTAAATGGTTTAAAAGGCTTACTTTTGATTTTTGGAAAATCAAGTTGCCATTCTAGAGTTGTTAAGCCACTCCTTGGTGACCTAGAATTGTGCTAGAGTTATTTCAAAGTGGTGAGCCCTGTTTGGTGAAGTACTGAATGGATATAAGTGTTGGATTTTAAAGATTTGGTAAAATTGGTCAATTTGATGAAATTAAAACATTATGGTTCTTAACCCACTCCAAATTTGGGTATTTTCATATATGTGATGGATTATGGAGTTTTTATGATGCATGTAAATTTTTAGGTTGATTGGATTTGATCTTGGCATGTTTTGAACAAAAGGGACCAAATTGTAATTAATTGAGAATTATGGGGTAGTCACGGCAATAGGCTAAAAATTGGGGATTTGTGTAAAATCTGATTTTGATGCATTGGATGTGTTGAAAAACATTTTAGAAATTATTTAGAATCATCCAAAATTGTATTTGACAATTTTGGACTAAAATGATCAATATACAAAGTTATGGGGCAATTCGGTAATTACTAAGAAATATGATTTCTTGTGTAATTTTTTCAGAATTTAATAATTAGATAATTAAATCAATAAGTTTATTTAATTGATCCAAGAAAAATTTTGAAATCGGAAAATTTTGATTTTCCACTATTTCGCTGCGTTACCGGATTTCCGCCATAAAACCCCTAAATGATGGTCCTATAAGATTCGCCTCTGCCAAAGGTTTTGGGATGATTCCCAAAACTTGACTACCTCCTTCCTGTACGGCCCTTGAAACGTATCCCATTAATTCAAGATTTCCACCACCATATACTAAGTGCATGTTCCTTTCAGCTATGACTCTACCCAATTCTTATGCTACAGCAACAAATTCTGGTTTAGAACCAACACTAGTACCGTAAAACACATAGATGTTTACAACTCGTCTTCTTGAAGTTACTTTCAATTTTTTTTTATGTATTTATTTCTCAAATCTCGATGTCTTCAAGAGTGTAATAACGAGCTGAATTTATAGAACCTGAAAAAGGGTGAGTAATAATAGCACTAGTACGTGCCAAATGATAATTATTAGCTAAACAGTAAAATATATCATGAAAGTCATAAAGTCTGGATCATGTCGGCGATAATTAAGGAAATCACAACTGAAAAGCAAATGAAGGAATTATTTAAGGCAACAGAATTGTGTACGCAATACGCCACTCGCTAGGTATATAAATCCATTAGGACGCGTCTCAAGAATTCATTCCTTACTCATCCATCACTAATGAATTAAATCTCATCCATTAATTGCCAAACACCATTCCTTCTATCTTGTTCTGCCTTAAATGCTCCATTTGTGTTTTTTCGGGAAAATATCACACAAAATTATAAACTTTACAACATGTATACGCAAAATAAAACATAAATTACAACAATAAAAATTGCATGGGTTGGCTCTCTACTAGCGCTAAATTTTTCGTCTTCAGCCAGACGTTACTGAAGTCCATCTGTCAATGAGGTTTCAGAGTGGTTTTGGATGTCCGATTAGAGACAATCCCATTAGCGTTGCTTTTGAAGGGTCTCTTCCAACGGTAAAGTGACAAAAAGAATTTATTCAGTGCTCGTGCCACCTTTTTAATATTTATCGCTCCAGTGGTTCCTAAAAGAAAAGAAAGAAAATCAGGAGGTCTCATATGGTGCTTGACTTTGAATGAGAGTTCCATTCTGTCAAGCTTCTGGGCGGTGTCTTTGATGTGTACTCCCCAAAACAGTGATGTTTCTCATGAATGCATGAGATCTTCAATATGGTCAGACATTTGCTCCTCCATTTGCTTTGTATCTTGCTCCATCAATTCTTCATAGATGTATTTTAAATTTCTTCTGCATTTAGTTTTTCATCTGTCATCCGTGAATGCATTCTCCATAAGTGTCAACCTGATGATGTAAGGATATGTCTGATTTTAGGTCTTTATCATTTATGGTTGGTATGAATGGTTCGGGTAGCTCTTCTTCAAACATCAATGCAATGCATGCTCCAAGATCTTCATTTTGAGGGTGCGGAGTTTCATCATCACTTGTAGTTGGTACAAACAGCTCTGTTTCTTGATCCTCGTCAGAGTCTGATGAATAATAAAAATCAAATTGAGATTTTGCTTGTTCGGGCTCCTGAACTGATACCTCTGGCTGATGATACTGTTCAGCCTCTTCCACTGTTAAGGTGTCATCTTGAAATGCTTGATACTTGAAGGCTTCATCAGTTTCTTCTGAAAATGCTCCTTGAGGTATGTGGCTCAAGCTTTCTATTAATTGTCTCATTTGATCTATCATTCTTTGTATGGATGTCGCATTACTCTGAAACATTTCATCCATTGCAACCCACTTTTCGTCTTGTTTCTTGAGCCAATCTTTCAGCATGTCAATCACCTGATCTTCCTCTGATGGTTCTGGTTCTTGATGAAGATCATAGGTGGATGGTGGATAAAATGGAAAATAAGGTTCAGTGAAATGTTCAGGTTCTTCGTACCAAGAAGGATTCTGATAATTCTGTCACTCTGAATTGTAGAGGTATATGCATTGATCACTCGGGTGGTTATCATCACATATCACACATCTCCCCCATTGCGTTCTGAAATGGCTGGGCAAATGTTGTATTGATTGGTTCTGACGTCCAGGGATAGTTGTTGGGCTGAACAACAGGCCTCAGAAAATCGGACAGTTGCTCCCTTATTTGGGGTGTATCATTTCTTTGTAAAGCTCGTAATTCTTTCATCGTCCAATAATGTTCCATTTTTCAACCACCTGAAAATAAAAGAAATAAATTAAAATTATAGATAAAAATAAATAAAAATTAGATAGAAGTAAAATAGATAGCTTCAAAATTAATAACTTAAGAAAAATAAGTCCCCGGCAACGGCGCCAAAAACTTGATCGGTGAAATCACACACGTTACGTAAACGCACTATCACTCAAGTGGTATAAAAATATCAATCCCACGAGGACTTAATTTCTACTATTGTTATTAATTATTGATACAATTTATTTACATATATCTAATTAAAGGGAGAAGAGGATGATTGCTTGATTGGTTGATTGAATGTGGATTTGTTAAATAAATAAATGCACAAAAGAAAATACTAATGACAATAAAAAAAAAACAAATATCTAGGGTTGTGATTCCACACAATATTATTCTAATGATGAATTTATTCTTTTATATATATCTAATAAATCAGTTGGTTAGCCCGGAACACGAAAATATGCAAAAGCCTCTTCTGATGGTCAGATGCAAACACTCAAATAACCCAATTAATCATATGTCTATTTTAACCAAGTTACCTGAATTCATTAAGTTCAATTTCCAATTATGGCTACCCCCGCCCGATAGGTATATGTCTATCCTGGAAGGAAATCTTTTAAGGGTTATCTATCATTAAGGGAGATCGTGAGCTATTGAATCTAAGGCTGAAACCAAAAATCTCTTTTCCAAGTTCATTTAAAGTTTACCATATCAATCTTATTGGTGATCAAGCAACAAGAAGCATTAAGCTTAAGATTCAATAAACAAACCAAATTATTACCCATAATATAATTAAATCAATTATTAATCATGTTAATATTGTGCTTCATCACATCCCTAGAATAAAAATAAAATGTTGGGGGTTATGGGATCCACCTTTAGAAATCTCACTTTATTATAATATAAAAATTATCAGTATTACCCAATTAAGTCAAACTAGTCATAATGGCGGTGTTATTATTTATCCATAAATCAGCCATATATGCGGTAATCATCTGTCACCTAAAGACCGACCATATAAGCGGTGTCACATTATGTTACATAAATAAAACCAGTCATTAAAGCGGTATCAACTTTAATCCATATTATTAAATTACAATTTCCATACTATAAATAAGTGAGATTAATCTACCTTTACAATTTCTAATTTAGAAATCTCTCTTATTATAATATATAAATTTAGCATGATATTACCAACTGACCATATAGGCGGTATACTGATTAAGTCAGATTTTGAATTAATTCCAACCGACCATAAAGACGGTATCCAGTTTAGTCAGGTTAAAATCAATTTAATTAATTCAAACCGACCATAAAGGCGATATCCAATTAAGTCAGGTTTTAAGATAATTTATATATTATAATTAAGGGAGATTAACTTAAATCAATTTAATCGCGTAATGTTCCACGCGTCGCGACGCGCCGTTGATTCGTGCCACCTGTCCACGACTTCTGAGATGCTGACACATGTACGTATTTTCCGTCGGCAGTTGAATTATTGGCTTGTTGTCACGACACAAATGGTTGTGCGCGTCGCGACGCTGACTTAAGCAATGACGTTTAGTGTCGGTAGCATGGGATGATGACACGTGTGTGGCGCACGTTAGCAAGATTGTTGTAATATTGACACGTGACCGGCGCATGTTAGCAAGTGCTTATGATATCAAGTTTCTCTGATGTTGACACGTGTCCGGTGCAGGTTAGCGATCGCGAGGCATAAGTATTGCGCGTCGCGACGCCAAAATGATAATCTTGCCCTATTTTTCTGTTTTTCACTATTTTGGCCCAGATTTGATTCCAGTGATTCCCAAAACTTTATTTATCTGTAAAATAACAAAAAACACATAAAAATATTCATAAAACCCGAGAAACAATACAAAATATTAGGTTAAAGGGGCGGAAAATAGTGATATATTTTCCTCTCATCAAACGTTCACTAAAACCAGACATCGTATGAAAACGTTACGGCTGAAATACCGAAGGCTTTTCGGATACAGTTAAAATTTAAATGCACAAAAAAAATGAAAAATTTTCACTTCTTGTTTCTAAAATAATTTATATAAGTCATAACATTCTAATGATGCGCGTTTGAATGCTTAAAGATTTCACACAACACATAAATAAATTTCATAATTGTATCACGAAAATCGAGCTGTTACATTCTCCCATTCTTATAAAAATTTCATCCTCGAAATTTCCCCGTCCTTATGTCTAATCATTCGGAACTAAACGCACATACATGATAATTTTATCCGTAGATCTAACTTACACATTTTCAAAAACTATGTGTTTCATATATCAATACAAGTCATACTATTTCAAATCAAAGAAGATCAAACATTTCGTACCAGAATCAAACCAAACTTGTCATTTCAATTCACATTCATTCATAGGAATTTTGCTCAAGCAGTTTCAAAAACTCATCCATCACAAAACAAATCCCATACACAAATTCTATACAGTTAATCACATTCATCATAACACAAGTCCTTTACAGGCAATCAAATACGATATCAAAAACGAAAACATAATACAAATTCATACTATTTATTTCGTCCACAATACAAAATAGAACTCATTCATTTCACATCATGACATTCATATCATATCTATAAACGCTATCAACATCAAAGTTTATATATGTACATATGCCATCACACATACAACTTTGTATGGCTGACAACAATACATATATAATCATCACAATATTAAAAAGTTCTGTAACAAATTATAAACTTACATATGTACTCTTGTAATAAACATAATCTTTTATATCAATAAATACATCCATTGTCACAGCCAGAAGTGGCATATGATCATAGTTAATCGTGGTTTATCTAGAATGCAAACTAAAATTTCCCCTGAATTTCGGTTGACCAAACTTGGGCAACAATTGCCATTTATAATTCATGCAAACCACAACAACATACAGTCATCTATTGCACAAGATTAAAATTTAATCATCAAACCATCTAAAAATTTTAGTATTAACATGCATATACACATTATCATCAATACATGTAATACATGAACCTATGGCCATCATTATCAAACAATTCCATCTATAAGTGACTTACTAATAGTTATAGGTAATTCGAAAAACATTGAATGATTCCAGAATGGTAGCATTCAAAGTTTATATTTAACCTAAACATGTAAAATTCTAGTAACAAGATACATCATCATTCTTACAACTATTGTATCATTTCAACAATGAAGAATAACAATTATTCAAGTTCAATAATTAAAGCACAAACAACCAAAATCGTTACATTATATGCATATACATCAATATGTGTTTAAAAGCTTCAATAATCAATCACATTGATTTTAATGAAACAAAAAATATGAAAGGTTATAAACTTACCAATCAAGCCTTGAACTAGATGAAACAACTTCTTTTTTCCTTATGTCTTGGCTGAATTTCTCAATCCTTGTGCAGAGAGAATTTTGTGCTTTTGTTTGAATATAGAAGATGAACGAATACTGAATTGGATTTGATGACATTTTTCCTTTATATTTAATTTTAATAAAATAAATAAAATCAAAACCAAATCCAATAATTCAAAATAGGTTATGCTTCATTTTTTGTTGCATTGCGAATATTGCATGATGGTGAAAGCAATATAGTTCAAAAATTGTACAAAAGGAAATCAATTTTCTTTAACTTGGAATATTGGATACATTTTTTTAGTTCCCCATCTTCTAGATGTAATGCACATTGAAAACAATATTCATGATATTTCATCAAATGGGTTAGACAAAAGATGGGATTAATGCTAGAAATGATCTTGAGTATCTTAAGGCTAGAGGAAAACTAGTTCTTGATAAAAATGACAAAGTAGATGGTCATATATAGATTGATCTGAATCCTGAGTATACTACGAACTCCTGCATGACAGACTATGTCATTTGATTTACAAAGGTGAGGCTGGTGTAGAAATCTTGAACAATATCTACGTATTTTGGGGACATAGTTTAGTTTGTAGCTATGGATATTTTACATAGATATGTAGTTCACTCTTTCTTGCGATAAGTAGAAGGGTACCTTCCATAAGGGTTGATCAGGTACTTGAATGATTAAAGCGCTCAAGTCTTTCTATTGCGATAGAAAGATTAACATTCATAATGGTTATGAATAAATCGTTCATTAGAGAATCAATGATATTTATGGTAAAAATAAATAGAGGGGTATAATGGATATTTTGACATTACTTTAATTATGAGATACTCGGGAAGGGCAATCCGTATGTAATGACTATAGCGATTGACACGGACGCAGTTTGGCTTATTTTATATCTACGACAACGACAATGTAGTTTAAGGTTTTTAGTATAATAATCTAAAGTTAATAATTCAGAATATTTAATTAAAGAGTTTAATTAATATTCTGGGATTATTGGAGCATGGAACTATAGGTCCATTTGGTCTTCGTGCTAGCTCGATTTACTGTAGCAAATTAAATATAATTCGATGGTCCAATTATTTACTCACATATATTATTATAATAATATGATTAATAATAAATGTCACACAATGAAACTTATATTAATTTTAATATAAGGTTTTTATTTGATTTAAATGATTATGAGATAATCATTTTAATTCTTGTAATTATTTTTTAATAATTATTTTTTTGGAAATAATGGATTTGAAATAATGATTTTAAATTAATATTTATGAAAATGAAAGTTACAAGAATTCTTTTTGTCAACATGTTTATGACTTTATGAAGACATTAAACAAAAAATAAATTATTTCTTTCTTTTTTTGGCCATGTTGGCCGAATTCATGTGTAACATCCCCAATCCAGGAAGGTTATCGGGAAGTAACAGATTCACTATCACCTAAGCCATTGTCCGTTACTAAAGAAAACTCACTTCTTAACCTGATAACTAGTCATCACATCAATATGCACACACACACATTTCATATAACTGACTTAATGCATGGACAATAAGAAAAGTATACATAATCTGGTTAATCTTTACAGAAACATCAGAAATCATGCAACTGTCATGCACTGAAAAGAAACCAAAAAGAAACTACATTCTATGTGAAAGTAGGTCTGACATGATGGACCGACATAACTAGTGACTGCAGTGCTACTCTTGTCCCTGATCCGGGTCTGCAAAAGCTGATTGTGGCTCACCAGTTGAAAGATCCTACAAAATTGGAGAGTGGGGGTTAGTCTTAGAGAATTCAGTGAGTGGAGCTATAAAATTAGAAAACAATACTAATAATTTTGTATCAAATGATCGTAGCATAAAAACTACTTTCTGATCTCATAAAATATAAACCAAATCTTTTTCTGTAACGACCAGCAGTTTTTTACTACTGCCTACAATGATATTGTTACGTACGGGATGAAGGCATGTAAAATAAATTATGTTGGGACTCAAATATGCTCGTGGAATGACTTTGGGGATAATCGGTAAATTTCTTGAAGTCCCGGGTCGAGACTGTACCGTGTTTCCTTTGGACTGCCCATGATATTTAGGGCGTAACAAGTTCATAGGATCTCCGATTTTTATGCATTTTATATTTTCAGAAAGCTGAGAACGAGACCTACAACTTCCGCGTTGAACATTTTCACAAATTCGGAATAGAAACTAATAAAAAATGCAAGTTAAAATTTAGATGAATATTGATTTCGGACCCAAGTGATAAAATTTCAAAACTTCTCCACTTTTCTACACTCTTCTACATTCTTCCTTATATCATTTAAGTCCCCTTATATAAAGGGCTTACTATTCACAATTCAAAAAATTTGGAAACAAAAAGAAAAGAAATAAACATGAGAGAAAGAGAGGGAAATAAGAAGAAGGAGGAGAAGAAGAAAGAAGAAGAGGAGAAGGAAAGAAGGAAGATGAAGCAAAAATTGATCATGGCAACCATAGGAGGCTTAGGGAATGAAGAAAATCAAAAAGAAGAAGGTAAGAAAACTTGACCCAAATTTTGGTTTGTTGAATTTTGAAAATATGATGATAGAATAGAGATGTTGGCATGATAAGAATTACGTATTGGTGATTGTTAAGTAAGGAAAATGATTAAGGAGCTAAATACCCAAATTTTGATGTTTTAAAGTTTGGTTAAAATTAATAATTTTGAGGATTAGTGAGTACTTAATGATGGTAATTGGATGAGAATATATGTTTATTGAAGTTTAATAACATAGTTTATGTGATAAGAATTGATATGGAAGCATTGGGGATGTATTGGCTAAAGAAAGAAAACTTGAAGAACCAGTGCAGGATCTGATTTTCCAGATTCGCGTCGCGACGCATAAAGAAACCCGCGTCACGACGCGTGCTAAAAAAATGAAATTCATTTATGTCGTAACGCGAGTTCATAATGTGGTCCGAATCAGTTTTAAGCCACCCTTGTTTCTTTCTAGCATGCTTGAGGCCACCTTATGGGTCTCGTATCAGTTTATATGCATATCCTAAATCGAGACATAAGCACGATAAACCTTATAAACAAGATACGATGATACATCATTTAGCTTAGCTAATTTCTGATATTCATTCGTAACGCCCCTAAGACCACCAGTTTCAGATACAATAGTGTCATACTTTGGGGGACGGCGATATGTAACGCCCCAAAGTCATGGATTTGCACTGCTGGCTCTAGTTAGGCGTATGGGGGGACGGCGATATGTAATGCCCTCATACGTCAAGGTTTTTCAGACACATAGCAGTTCACAGAGAGTAGATTTTCAGTAAATAGTTTTTCAGAAAATCAGATTTTCAGAAACTAGAGTTTCAAAAGCAGTTTTCAGAATGATGAAGTTTTCAGAAACAAAGTTTTCATATAAAGATGTATTTGGAACTATGGTTTTGAAACTAAAAGTTTTTACATCAGTTTTCAGTTTTCGTCCACTCACTTAGATCGTATAACGATCTAACCCCCACTCCAGTCTTTATGTTTTGTAGGATTCTCGGAGGATGAGCTCGGGAGGACAGATACTGATGTAGTCACTAGGGATGAAGTCCACCAGTATGAGTCAGAGACATAGTGAGAGTCTAGTTATAGTCAAGTGTGAGTCTTGTATAAGTCATGGTCGTGTGTAGTCATTGTAAACGGTTATTATTAAATACAGTAATTAATATTGAGTTTGTTTTCTTGTTCTTGAGTTGGGCTACGGTCCTACACAAATTATAGTCATATAAAGAAAAGTATATTGGTTACTATTATAGTTAAATAGTCAGAGGCTTATGGGGTTAGTATTGCTATCCCATGTTGGTAACATCTCCCAGATCGGGGATGTTACAAAGATGGTATAAGAGCATGGTCTAGGGAGTCAATGACTGCAGTGGGCAGAGTGCTGGGGTCTTGTATACGCAGTATGTCCGGGATACCCGTATATGAGGCACTACCTCTCCAGTATCCGATCCTCGAGTACGTCATCAAAGTTCCATAGACAGGTTAGTAAGCCTTCATAGATCACTCAAGTAGAATTCCCCGTAAGAATAATTTTACTGTAGATACCAGATAAGAAAATCTTCTTGAAGTTATACTGATCTAGTAATAGAAGAATAAATAAGTTATGGAAACAGACAGTAGGATTTTAAGAAAAGTTAACATGAAGTGAGAATGAAAAATTATAAGAAAGTACAGAAGGGTGCTTAAGAATATAGGTAGCCAGAGATAAAGAATAGTAAGAAGATGGAATAAGGCAAAAAGATTTCGAGGATATCTACCTAGGAATATGCAAGAGAATAGAAAAGCCTGAACAAGTAATAGAGCGTCTATAAGTAAGATCCATTCCCTCCTCAGAACACTCCTTCAAGCCGAACCAGTAGTCTTCAAGTACTTCCTATAGATAGTAAAGTCCCATGAGTATTCATTCAGAAAAAAGGAAGAAAAAGAAAAGTTAGGAAGCGGAGTAAGATACAGAAGGTAGATATCTAAGTAATTGGAAGTAAATAGAGATAGATAAATAGAAACAGATAAGAAATACCGAAATCTATAGTAATAAGAATCAGAGACATGGAGTTAAGTAATAAAGAATGATACCAGAACTAGTAGAAAGAATAGTGTAGCAAGACTAAAACTGAATAAAAATCCGAGTAGATCTAAGAAAAGGTTCTTTCCCTCGAGCGAGATATCTTTCTTCCTCAGAAGAATTCCTCCTAGTTGATCCAATATATTTCTTAATCATCTCGTATAGGTAGTAATTTTCCCGAATAATCAAGGACCGTTATAAGATAGAAGAAGTAAGAAAGTCAAGGAGGATCATGGAACCTTTTAATAGATGCGAATTCCATAGAGATAGAGAGACATTAGATTTTTCGAACTCATACCTGTAGGCAAGCAAGATGAGTGGCGACTGAAAAAACAGTTAGTCCCATCTGGTCTAAGGATCCAATAGATAAGGCGTTGACCTATCCAGATCCTCACCCCTTCGAGATACCAATTACGGAAGTTACCCTGATAGAGTCTATCTCATACCCATCCTACATGAGCAATAGGCTCCATCAGGACATAAAGTACTAGAATAAGGATGAAGAAACTCTCAGAGTTATAAAGAAAAGAACCAATGAGATATAAGTAGTTATTATCAGTATGAGTATAGGCGACCATAAGAAAATCCAACGGGAGTCCATTTCAAGAAATGGAAGAACCTTGAAAGGCATACCACCTAGAAGAAGGATCTAGGATGTTTCGAGGATATAAAGAAGAAAACCCAGGATAGCTCAAAGATTAAGGTAAACCAGAGTAAGGCTTGTTAGACTAGTAGAAGTTCACAAATATATGAAATGTCGAAGATGTTGGGTTTCTAGGTTAGTCCCAAGATCAATTTAAGCACAAAACATGTGAATACTCAAAGAAGAATGGCGGAAACATACTCACTTTGATCGGTTTTGGATGCGATGAACACAAGCCCTTGCTCCATGAAGCTCTCGGCCAAGGTCCTCCTTGTGCTCCTTGAGTTTTCTTCAAGCTCCAAGCTTTGTGATGAGATTCCAAGCTCATGGGAAAAGTTTCCCTATCACCTTGTATTGATTCTTTAGAGTGCTAGCTCTTGGTAATTTTTGCCACAAAAACCACCATTTCCTTCCTTGAACTTTCGGCCATGGAAGAAGTTGGGAGAGAAGCATCTTTTTTAAAATGGGCGTGAATGATGGATAAAGAAAGAGAGAGAGAAGATGAAAGTTGTGTATATGTTTTCTAAAAACAAAACAATCACCAAAATTCAAAATTCAAAATTTTGGTACAAGACTTTAAAGTCTTCAACCACCTCCATCAATCAATGAATAG
The DNA here is from genome assembly GCA_019454045.1 of Zanthoxylum bungeanum. Taxonomy (NCBI): domain Eukaryota; kingdom Viridiplantae; phylum Streptophyta; class Magnoliopsida; order Sapindales; family Rutaceae; genus Zanthoxylum; species Zanthoxylum bungeanum. The sequence continues at coordinate 68,221 of SKCR01032784.1, read as the reverse complement.
TGACTGGTTGTCAATCACTCAAAGTGACAAGACATCCATCACTTGATTGACTAGTGATTTGACACTTGATGTTACTTGTGGGCTGCACTTGAATTCGAAATACGAGTGGGCCCGCAAACACTCACGGGCTCGGGTTCGCTAATTCCGAATTAATGAATTTTCTATTGCGACATAATTAAATCAAATTTAATTAAATAATTATGCATAGCAAAATTACTATTCACGTCGCTAGCAATTAATTCTAAACTAACTCGTTCGCCCGAATTAAAATCTAATTTTAATTCCGAGTCGAAATCTAATTTCGTTTAATATATCGAATATATTATTTTATCGATTAATTCCAACTTAATCGTTCTCTCTCTTTAAATAATATTTTATCCCATATAAAATATATCTGTAATTAATCCTAGATTAATTTTCTCTCTCATCTAATTAGTCCCATATTAATAATATTCGAATCATACGTCATCGGTGAATCTTCGGGAAGCGACCCATGAGATCCCCGGATATGTTGGCAGTAAATCCGGTCGTCGGACTATCCGAACACGTACGTACCTAGTACTACGTTTTTACCGATTTACAGGACATGGTTGGCTTCTAGCAAAGCACCGTGCCTACCCAATTCTCCAGATATATTCTTAAAGGAATATGTGATCTATATCAGGCGTAGTATACATAGTATTGCGTATTACGATCCAGTATCGGATGTCACGTGCAAGGCCTGGGGCTGGAATTGTGTATGCGTCGTACGAAGCACATATCGGATCTCTGGTAACTAGTCTCTATAATCGGATAATCATGACCTAGTCATATTATCCAGATGACTACAATACAAAAGAGTATTAGTTCTGTATCCTACGTGATCATCATCTCCACTATGAATGGAGTGATACTTCCATCTTGACATCACACCCAATACACTACGATTCTCAATATACCCAGAAGAGGCGTACACAGAACGTGTTAAAGCCCTGGACGACCAAAACCAAAGTATATTGATTGTCACAAGTATTAGCGGTGCAAGTCTCAGGTTAAGACCAAATACACCTACCCTGATTTGGACTTCCATAGACACATAGTCATACTACCAATGGAATTTCGAGGGGTCTATCCAGAGAGAAGCTGTTTCCGTACCATCGGTAAACACAACCTCCTATTATACTTGCATGAGTATCCTATACCCAAATATATGAGAACTATGCTATTATGCTCCCATAACGCGCACAAGTGTAATACTAGTCTTTTACGCATTATCGATGTCCAATCTCGATAATACTCTGACTAGGGATATTTAATGATTAAACCTTCGTGGATTGATACTGTCTCATATCATCTCAATCCGGAACTAATCATATGGACCTTTTATCATTTATACATCTATGTAATCCAATTACAAATGATAAAAGAGCAATTTCCTTTGTCACATAGTTAATTTGTACAACAACACCATGATCTGTACAAATAGTGATGCTATGGGTCATAATTGTCTGACAATCTCCCACTTGGCCTATAACCAATCACTCAAGTGTCCTACACCCGAACTATGTACGGTTCGCTCAAACTTCTGCTGAGAAAAAGCTTTCGTCAGCGGATTTACGGTGTTTTCATCTGATGTGATTTATACGATCATCACATCGCCATGATGTATGATCCGAACGGATCAGATGAATATTTGAAGTATATATCTGTATCGTTGATGAGACCATTAATTCTTTAGCCTGTGTTGTAATCTAGCTCAGCTGCTAACAGAACTACTCCTAATCTAATTAGGATTATTATATCGATCCAAAAGGCTTCTATTGCTGCCTCAGCCGCAGAAATATTCCGCTTTTTTTGTTTATTCGGTAACAGTATCTTGCTTGGAAGATTTCCAGCTCACTCTTCCGTTATTCAAACTATATATACATTTGTTACGATTTATAGTCGTCTTTATCGGTTAGGAAACTTGCAGCAGGTGAATCCAGTCACTTCAAGTTCTCCTTCTCCATAGTATAAGAAAGCATCCTTAGTTCATCTAAGATGTTACAGGATGTTCTTAACATAAATCCAGTGACTATCACTTGGATTGGCCCGATTGTGACTCTATATGCTCAAAGCATATGAGACACCAGGTCGCGTACATTTATTTCAATGTACGAGTTCTCGGAGAGTGCCAACAACCTTTAGATCTATCCCAGTAGATCTTTATTCCTAGAATAAAGGTTGTTTCTCCCAAGAATTCTACGGAGAATTTTCTTCAAAGCCAAGCTTTCACCATTTTATTATGGGAATATCATTTCCAAGAAATGACATATCATCATTTTTAGGACAATCACTATCAGTGCGCTCCCACTAACCTCCTTATATACACAAGAATCATTTTCGTTTTGAATTAAATCTATACCATTATGATTACATCAAAACGATAATTCCAAGAACGCAATGCTTGCTTCAATCCATAAATGGATCGAATTAACTTGCAAACCTTGTTTACTCGTTTTGGTACGATAAACACCGTCAGGATGTTATAAACATCCTCCAAAAGGTTTCCATTTAAGGAAAGCGATTTTGACGTTTAGCTGCCATATTTCATATATGAAACATGCAGCATTGGCAAGCATTTTCCAAATGGATTTAACAATGGCAACGAGTAAAAGGTTTCGTCGTAATCGACACAATGTTGATAACGATACCTTTTCGCTACAAGCCTAGCTTAGTACGTTGGTATGTTGCCTTCCATGTATGTCTTCCTTGAAGACTTATATAGTACCAATAGGAACATTACCTTTCGGTACATCAACCAGTGTCCAAACTTGGTTGGTATACATAGAATCCATTACGGACTTCATGGCACTTTGCCATAATAGGGAGTCGATACCTTGTATCACTTCCTTATACATAGTCAGTTCGTATTCCTCAATAAGATTGACATCTTTATGAGGTGAGATCAGAAACCCATACCTCCCAGGTTGTTTTCTGACTCTCTCCGACTATCGCATTTTTGTGTATTCGAAGATTATTGGTATAGTTTCATCCTTGATGAACTATTTGTGTTCCATTAAGGAATCGGTGCCTGGAATAGTATTACTCCGATTTTCATCGAGTTTTACTTTCCTCTCACTTACCACTGCATATAGGTATTCCTCTTAGGAAAACCGCATGGTGAGCAACAATTACATTGTTCTCTTTGAGTGTTGTATAAGTACTATACTTTGGTTACCCTAGGATAACCTACAATTAGGCACTTATCCGATTTAGGTTTTAGTTTGGTATCATCCAAACATATCCCCAGCATTCCCAAATCTATAGGAATGAGAAAACCCAGTTTCTTTCCTGTTCATATCTAATCTGAAATCTATCAAACAAATTTTTAAGGAACCTTATTCAAAATAAGTTTTGCATTGTTTAATGCGTATCCCTTGAAAGAAATGGTAGCTCAGAGCGACTCATGATTAAGCTTATCATGTCCAACAAAATTCGGTTTCTCTGTTCAGACACACCGTCAAATTGATGTGTTTCGGGAGGAGTCCTCATTGAAAGTATACTATAATCTTTCAAGTAATCGAAAAACTTATTGCTTAAGTATTTTCATCATGGTCCAATCATGGTGTTTAATACTTTAGCCGATCTGTTTGTCTACTTCGTGTCGAAACTCTTTGAATTCATCAAAAGTTTATGATCCGTGTTTCACAAGAAACACATAACCGTAACGCGATGCCACATCCGTAAAGATTTCGAAGTATTCATATCCACCTCTAGCCTAGCTAGACCTGGGCCCAATTACGTCACTATGAACGATGGCTAACAGATTGGTGGCACTTACACTTTTACCAAGTAAAAGGTGTTTTAGGCACTTTGCCCAATAACTAGATTTGTAGACATTATTTGAATAAAATCAAATCCGTCCTAGTATCAACTCTTCAAAAGTGTGGATATACGAGTCTTGTTTAATGTGTCCCAGACAACAATGCCACTTATAAGTCTCAACTGATTAATTCAGTTTGAGCTATTTGTTTGTCATGTTATACGTTTGAGATTCATTTATATTCAAAATATAAATACTGTTATTCACATCTAATGTGTTTATCTCAATATCATCTTTATAAAATGAAACACTTTAGTGTTCTATAATATAAAGGTATACCCGCAACGGGTTAAACCCTGATATAGAGATAATGTTCCTAGTCAAACCAGTTACATTTTAACAGTTTCCTAATTTAAGTACATACCCAAAGGGTAGTTCTTAAACTTAGGTTTCTACGGTTAAAACAGCGACTTTCATCCCGTTTCCGATTCGTAGATCAATCTCAACTGAAGTCAGTATCCTGCTTATCAGTAGATTTTGCACACCAGTACATATTTATATACCACATCTAGTATATAAAATCCAATTTTAATACTAGTAGTGAACATGTTGATGACAAACATATTTGAAGTCTGAGCCTTGCCCGTCTTCAATTCCTTCATGTATGCCTTATCCATACGGTACTCACGCTTCAGTGACCTCGTTTGCCACAGTTTAGGCAGACATTTTGGGATATGTCATATGTCTTCCCAGAAGATTATAATGATTTTTCCTTTGCCCCTTTTCCACACCCCAGAAGCCTTTGGCCAAGCCTTGGCCTTCTGGGACGTCCAAGTAAGATGCACCTTGCGCTTCTTGCCCTATTGCAAACTTTGGTTTTGTCTCCTTGAGAATACCCATTAACTCTCCAAGAGTTATCTATTGCAATTTGTACTTCTAAGATCTAAGAATAGATCTATGAAGATCCTTCAATTTCACTATCATACTATAAGGATCTAATCCTTAGTTCTGAATAAGAAATTAAGGAGTCTTTGCGGCAAACATAATGGATTAAGCACTAAAGTTATCATCACATGAATATTCCAAATATCATGTTCTACTATTTGCTCAACTCCGGGCTTAGGCTCGAGACGTCACTCTATCAAATAAAGTAACTTCTCGGTCTCCAAGACTATCCTGAGATTTTATTCCCAATCTAAAAATTAAAACCGTTTAAAATATTTTCACCCAGGATTATGTTCTAAACGCTAATCTTTCATTTATCTTGATTGCAATAGTCCAACTATCCAATCAACAATTTCAGGTACTATTTATATAATGATTACTATAGTCCAACTATATAATCAACTATAATTTAATTGGTTAAATTCAAATATATTGATTACTATAATCCAATTATATAATCAACTATCATTTGAAATCGTTTGAATACAGTCTAACTGTTTAATTAAAACAACGATTAAATATTAGTCCAACTAATATGTTAATTTATTGACGAAAAATGAAATGAGCGTGTATTGGCAAGTAACTAAACGAATATTGCAAATTTAATACTTACCTCCCACTATTTTTCGGCGAGCCTCTAACCATCTGTGGAGTACTCGGGAAACCTTGTTTCCTAGTGGGCTAGGATCCCGTTAAATAACACATAATCTTGACTTTGGCCAACAAATTGTATGATAATTAACTAGGTAGATCTCTAAGATCAATTGGATCCCATCCAATTCCTAGATCCAGTAGGTGGACATCCAAGTCCGAAACATATATCTTATATATGCCAATATATCCAATATATTCCCTAACCTTTTTCCTCTGAATCAACTAAGCATTGGCTTTGGCACAACAAACTTAATGATCATAGTTAAGCGGAACCCATTGACCATGGAAAGCTTCGTAATCGATGTCGATGGACAAGAAGTGATCTTGACTTTGGCCAACAAATCACAACTTGGACAAGACACCGATATGGAACAAAGCTTTCATGATTCAAACACATCCGCGACGGACAAAGGTCTTGACTTTGGCCAACAAACCAGTGCTAATCTTGGATCTTGAGTAAGAATCACTCAATGAAAGGAAAAACGCTTAATATATATTGAGGGTTTTTTCGCGTAATTGGTAAATAAAGTCTCATCATCATACACCCTTAAACATGCATTCTAAAAACATAATAAGGCCCGTATAAATAAAATATAATGATATGCGGATGGATACTTAAACATATTGTTCCTAGAACAAATCTATCTCTTTCCTCTCTCCCGCTAGCACAAGTATTACTTCTACCCGATTACATAACACTTCTAAAGAAACCTCGTTTACATTAGGGGAATATGTGAGTAGAGAAATACAAAGAGTCAAGAGGTAATAGGCTGGACACGCAGGTCCAATTTAATAAATTCTAAATTTATTACAACAATTTCCAAAATTGCCCTCACCCATCTAATATCCATCTGATATACATTATTCATACATCGCATCCATGTATTCACACAAAGCATGTTATCAATCAATCTAATCCAATTAATTATTCTGAAATTAATGACCATCCAATGTTCAAACAACGATTTGATTTTGCGCGAGTCCAACTCATTTTAATTCTAAATTAAATAATTACACTTTATAATGTGCCTTTACGACTTAGATTCTAAATCTAATCGGTACAGGTCTCAAAGCCCGATTAACATCCAATGTCAATTTAATTAAAGTCCAATGGGCTTTTAATTAATTTCTTAAGGCATGGAATTTGGTCAATATGGGTCAAACCCAAATACCAAAGCCCATTTAAGGAATCACCCTTATTTGCCAAGAAACCAATTTAGGCCCATTAGGCCCAATTAAAATTAAAGGTCCATTAAGTCATATTTGGACTTTATGGATATGGTTTTGGGCCCAATTGGATCCAACCAATTAGCCTAAACCAAACTTGGCCCAACCAAGCCCATTAAGCCCAAATACAACTTTACAAGCCCAATTCCAAATTTGGCCCAATTAATTAAATTACCAAAATTTCAAATTTCATAATTTAATTAACCTAAAGTGTATGCCATAATTAATTAACCAAATTAATATTTCCAAAACATCAATTTACACAATTAATTATGCTTATCATCATCAACTTATGTCAGACACAATTGAATCAAAAAATCAATCATTTTTCATGCTTCTTGGTCACGTCATTTTAGGGTTATTAGTCCAATTCCGATTTCAATCCAATTGAATCTCAAATTAACATTTCCCAAATGATTTCAACTCATCCAATGATCAAAATCAAAAAATACCATGACATTAGGGCACCTATAGTTTCGGCCAAGCCAAACATATTGGGGAAAAATTGATCCAATCCAATTTTCATCAAATTGATCATACATAACACCATGTTATCATCATTCAAGCATATATCAACAATCAATTTCATCAAAACATGCTCAAATCATTTTTATCCAATTTTACCCTAATTCAATTTCATGCTCAAAATGGCTCAAGATACCATTGTTGGATTTCTATGTTAGTCCAAGATCAATTTAAGCATAGAAACATGTGAATACTCAAAGAAGAATGACGGAAACATACTCACTTTGATCTGTTTTGGATGCGATGAACACAAGCCATTGCTTCATGAAGCTCTCGGCCAAGGTCCTCCTTGTGCTCCTTGAGTTGTCTTCAATCTCCAAGCTTTGTGATGAGATTCCAAGCTCATGGGAAAAGTTTCCCTATCACCTTGTATTGATTCTTTAGAGTTCTAGCTCTTGGTAATTTTAGCCACAAAAATCACCATTTCCTTCCTTGAACTTTCGGCCATGGAAGAAGTTTGGGAGAGAAGCATTCTTGTTTAAAATGGGCGTGAATGATGGATAAGGAAAGAGAGAGAAGATGAAAGTTGTGTATATGTTTTCTAAAAACAAAAACAATTACCAAAATTCAAAATTTTGGTACAAGACTTTAAAGTCTTCAACCACCTCCATCAATCAATGAATAGTGATTGGTTGTCAATCACTCAAAGTGACAAGACATCCATCACTTGGTTGACTAGTGATTTGAAGCTTGATGTGACTTGTGGGCCGCACTTGAATTCAAAATGCGAGTGGGCCCGCAAACACTACCGAGCTCGGGTTCGCTAATTCCGAATTAACGAATTTTCTGTTGGGACATAATGAAATCAAATTTAATTAAATAATTATGCCTAGCAAAATTACTATTCACGACGCTAGCGAATTAATTCTAAATTAACTCGTTCGCCCGAATTAAAATCTAATTTTAATTCCGCGTCGAAATCCAATTTCGTTTAATATATCGAATATATTATTTTATCGATTAATTCCAACTTAATCGTTATATCTCTTTAAATAATATTTTATCCCATATAAAATATATCCGTAATTAATCCTAGATTAATTTTCTCTCTCATCTAATTAATCCCAGATTAATAATGTTCGAATCATACGTCATCGGTGAATCTTCGGGAAGCGACCCATGAGATCCCCAGATATGTTGGCAGTAAATCCGGTCGTCGGACTATCCGAACATGTACGTACCTAGTACTACGTTTTTACCGATTTACAAGACATGGTTGGCTTCTAGCAAAGCACCGTGCCTACCCAATTCTCCAGAAATATTCTTAAAGGAATATGTGATCTATATCAGGCGTAGTATACGTAGTATTGCGTATTACGATCCAGTATCGGATGTCACGTGCAAGGCCTGAGGCTGGAATTGTGTATGCCCCGTACGAAGCACATATTGGATCTCTGGTAACTAGTCTCTATAATCGGATAATCATGACCTAGTCATATTATCCCGATGACTGCAGTACAAAAGAGCACCAGTTCTGTATCCTACGTGATCATCATCTCCACTATGACTGGAGTGATACCTCCATCTTGACATCACACCCAATACACTACGATTCTCAATATACCCAAAAGAGGCATACGCAGAACCTGTTAAAGCCCTGGACGACTAAAACCAAAGTATATTGATTATCGCAAGTATTAGCGGTGCAAGTCTCAGGTTAAGACCAAATACACCTACCCTGATTCGGACTTCCATAGACACATAGTCATACTACCAATGGAATTTCGAGGGGTCTATCCAGAGAGAAGCTATTTCCGTACCATCGGTAAACACAACCTCCTATTACACTTCCATGAGTATCCTATACCCAAATATATGATAACTATGCTGTTATGCTCCCACAACGCGCACAAGTGTAATACTTGTCACACCTGTCCCCTTAGGGTAAGGTAGAGGTGAGACAGAGACTAGAAACTGGCAGAGTTTCCCCTGTAATATGGACTAATCCTCCAAATACAAGGAAAAATCTAAACTGAAAAATATCATCATAACATAGGATCTCCATGATCTAACACAACATAATATCCATGAAGAAAATACAACATCCTCAGTAACAAATAAAGGCTCAATGCCTAACATTAGACAACAAATTCTTCCAAGAAAATACATAACTAGAATTATAGTCTCAAAACATAACAAAGACACTCTACTGTTGGCACAACCTTTCTCTACTGGCTGGAAATGATGACGAAACAACAGATGGAAAAGATAATCTATTAAACTGCTAAACCTGAAATGATAAGGAAAGGGGTAAGCTCACGCTTAGTGCAATGGATCACAACTTAGTGCCGTGGATAAACAAGTAACAAGGTGGATCGAATAAGTATTTCATACTATAAATAAGTACATAAAGCTGTTAATCAATAAATTCAACATTTACTTGAAATCATAAATCTCATTTCTCATAAAACTCATACTGCTCAAGAATACTCTGAATAATAAAGCTGTTTATTCATCTATATGCACACTCTCGTGACAATACGGCAAAGCTGGCAACATGGGGCATCCCCACGGCAATAACTGGCATTCGGAGCAAAACTGGCAACATGAGACCTCATCTCACGGCAAATAAACTGGCACATATATGTACACGGGGTGCATCCTAACATAAAATCATTTCCAAAATTCATGCTCATATATCTCAAATCATGCAAGTTTCTCATATATCACAAACACATGATTTCAACATAATTAATATTCGATCCATACCTTATAGCAAAAATATAAACTTTCTAAATTCATTTAAGAAAATTCATTACCATAAAATTCATTTAAGAAAACATACATACTATATACTTTTGAAAACAGCAATGTTACAAGCTTATCCACGCACCTGGTGAGCTGACTACAGATAAAGGAACTAGGCAGCAGGACCGTCCCTACTTACGGTATCACGATCACCTAAAAGACAAAAGAATTTACTATAAGGAACATAATCCTAACTAGAATAGACGAAAGAATATGCAAGAAACGTGGTTTGGTCGCTCTCGCAAACTTAACGAAAATTAAGATTCGGAGGTCTGTTACTACTCGGAAAGGTCTGAAAATCACGGAGGAGACTCGGGAAATCGGCACGAAGATTCTGTCCGGCGCGTGGTGGCCACGCGCCGTTCACCCAGGCCGCGCGCAGGCCTCATGCACGGCCACATAAGGCGCGTGTGAGCGCCACGCTCCGGTCGGATGAAGAAAATTCCGATGGCCGAGCATACCTCTCCTCATCCCGGTTCTAATGCCGCTGACGGTTCGTCGATCGGAATTCCGGATCAACTGGAAATCAAGAAAAACCATAAAAATTTTCTTACCGAGATCTCTACAAAAATTGGGAGTTTCCCGAGATGAAACCACCACCAAAATAATCCTCTCGACGAGATCTACACTTTTCCTTAAAGGCTCGGTCAGGTTTGGACTACGGATCGGCCGGATCGGGACTAAAACCTCTATTTCTCTATTTTCTTCTTTTTCTCTCTTCTCTCTCTCGCCTGCTACTGACTCTTCTTTTCTTTTCTTTTTTTTTTGTGTCTGCTGAATGTTGTGACTTATGGGCTTGAGTGTGTGTGTGTGACCCACCAACAAAATAAAATAAAATATGGGTAAGAAAGTTTTGGGGTGTTACAACCCTCTCCCCTTAAAAGAATTTCGTCCTCGAAATTCACATACCAGAGGGTGGAAACAAGTGGGGATATTTATTCCTCATGTCTTCCTCACGCTCCCAAGTAGCTTCCGCTTTCGAGTGTTTACCCCAAAGGACTTTTAACAATGGAATCGTCCTGCTTCTCAGCTGTCTCAACTCTCTAGCCAAAATTCCCACTGATTCTTCAGCATAAGTCAAATCTTCTCTCAACTCAATTGGTTGCTCCTGCAAAACGTGGGAGGGACCTGATATGTACTTTCTCAACATGGACACGTGGAAAATATTGTGAATCTTTGACAATTCCTGTGGCAATGCTAATCTGTAGGCAACTGGTCCAATTCGCTCCACGATCTCGTATGGCCCAATAAACCGAGGACTCAACTTCCCTTTCTTGCCAAATCTCATGACACTCTTCCAAGGAGAAACCTTCAAAAATACCTTATCTCCCACCTGATACTCGATGTCCTTCCTTTTTAGATCTGCATAACTCTTCTGTCTATCTTGAGCTGTCTTCAACTTTGATCTGATCACTTCTATCTTATCAACAGTAATCTGAACAATCTCATGACCTAAGAGTTTCCTCTCACCTGCTTCATCCCAACATATAGGAGTTCTACATTTCCTTCCGTATAATGCCTCATAAGGTGCCATGCCTAAACTAGCATGGTAGCTATTATTGTAAGTAAACTCCATCAAAGATAAATGTTGATCCCAACTACCTTTAAATTCCATAACACAAGCTCTCAACATATCTTCTAACGTCTGAATGGTTCTCTCTGACTGCCCATCTGTTTGAGGATGAAAAGAAGTACTGAACTTCACTTTAGTACCCAAAGCCTCTTGTAGACTTGGCCAAAATCTGGAGGTAAATCTTGGATCTCTGTCTGATACGATTGACACTGGAGTTCCATGAAGTCTCACTATCTCATCAATATAGAGCTCTGCTAACTTGTTCAAAGAATAATCTACTCTGACTGGTAGAAAATAAGCTGATTTAGTCAATCTGTCAACAATTATCCATACTGAATCATGTCCTTTCTTCGTACGAGGCAGTCTTGACACGAAGTCCATAGTGATGTGTTCCCACTTCCATTCGGGAATAAGAAACGATTGCAAGGTACCTGCAGGATATTGGTGTTCTACTTTAATCTGCTGACACGATAAACACTTTGATACGAATTCTGCTATCTCTTTCTTCATGCCTTTCCACCAATAATTCTCCTTGAGAGTTCTATATATCTTAGTGATGCCTGGATGCATAGAATAAGCAGAACAATGGGCTTCTTCCATGATCTCTCTCTTCAAGCTTTAAACTTCAGGTACAGATAATCTATCTCCATACATCAATGTATTGTCATCTTTAAGCAAGAAATCTGAACGCTCTTCCTTTTTCACTTCATCGATGATTTTCATAAAACGAGCATCCTGAGTCTGAGCTTCCCTTACTCTTTCCACTAAAATAGGCCTGACTTTAAGAGTTGCTAATAGAGATCCTGAATTACCAACTGATAAGACAACTCTCAAAGATCTGAGTTCTACTAGCAATGGCAACCGTAGAACTTCCATATGAGCTAGAATACTCGATGACTTCCTACTGAGAGCATCTGCTACTACATTAGCCTTACCCGGATGATAGTCGATAGTACAATCATAATCTTTCAATAACTCAACCCATCGCCTCTGTCTCATATTTAACTCCTTCTGCGTGAGTAAATACTTGAGACTAATCCTCACAATGATTAGAAAGAACATATTATAAGGATGTTAGTCATTATTGAAATGGTAACATATGCATGTAATCATGGATAGTGATAGAGGATTAGATAGTTAGCAGAATATGACTTTTAAGTATCCTATACTGAGGTAGGGTTAGCCTGTCTCACTTTAGTACCCATTCTCACAATTTTCATGACTTCTCACAATTGATTTGGAGACATTATTGTATGGAGAGAAATGTGAAATCTTCACGGATCATAAAAGTCTCAAGTATTTACTCACGCAGAAGGAGTTAAATATGAGACAGAGGTGATGGGTTGAGTTATTGAAAGATTATGATTGTACTATCGACTATCATCCGGGTAAGGCTAATGTAGTAGCAGATGCTCTCAGTAGGAAGTCATCGAGTATTCTAGCTCATATGGAAGTTCTACGGTTGCCATTGCTAGTAGAACTCAGATCTTTGAGAGTTGTCTTATCAGTTGGTAATTCAGGATCTCTATTAACAACTCTTAAAGTCAGGCCTATTTTAGTGGAAAGAGTCAGGGAAGCTCAGACTCATGATGCTCATTTTATGAAAATCATCGATGAAGTGAAAAAGGAAGAGCGTTCAGATTTCTTGCTTAAAGATGACAATACATTGATGTATGGAGATAGATTATGTGTACATGAAGTTGAAAGCTTGAAGAGAGAGATCATGGAAGAAGCCCATTGTTCTGCTTATTCTATGCATCCAGGCAGCACTAAGATGTATAGAACTCTCAAGGAGAATTATTGGTGGAAAGGCATGAAGAAAGAGATAGCAGAATTCGTATCAAAGTGTTTATCGTGTCAGCAAATTAAAGTAGAAAACCAGCATCCTGCAGGTACCTTGCAATCGCTTCCTATTCCCGAATGGAAGTGGGAACACATCATTATGGACTTCGTGTCAAGACTGCCTCGTACGAAGAAAGGACATGATTCAGTATGGATAATTGTTGTCAGATTGACTAAATCAGCTTATTTTCTACCAGTCAGAGTAGATTATTCTTTGAACAAGTTAGCAGAGCTCTATATTGATGAGATAGTGAGACTTCATGGAACTCCAGTGTCAATCGTATCAGACAGAGATCCAAGATTTACCTCCAGATTTTGACCAAGTCTACAAGAGGCTTTGGGTACTAAAGTGAAGTTCAGTACTTCTTTTCATCCTCAAACAGATGGGCAGTCAGAGAGAACCATTCAGACTTTAGAAGATATGTTGAGAGCTTGTGTTATGGAATTTAAAGATAGTTGGGATCAACATCTATCTTTGATGGAGTTTGCTTACAATAATAGCTACCATGCTAGTTTGGGCATGGCACCTTATGAGGCATTATACGGAAGGAAATGTAGAACTCCTATATGTTGAGATGAAGCAGGTGAGAGGAAACTCTTAGGTCATGAGATTGTTCAGATTACTGTTGATAAGATAGAAGTGATCAGATCAAAGTTGAAGACAGCTCAAGATAGACAGAAGAGTTATGCAGATCTAAAAAGGAAGGACATCGAGTATCAGGTGGGAGATAAGGTATTTTTGAAGGTTTCTCCTTGGAAGAGTGTCATGAGATTTGGCAAGAAAGGGAAGTTGAGTCCTCGGTTTATTGGGCCATACGAGATCGTGGAGCGAATTGGACCAGTTGCCTACAGATTAGCATTGCCACAGGAATTGTCAAAGATTCATAATTTTTTCCACGTGTCCATGTTGAGAAAGTACAGATCAGATCCCTCCCACATTTTGCAGGAGCAACCAATTGAGTTGAGAGAAGATTTGACTTATGCTGAAGAACCAGTGGGAATTTTGGCTAGACATTTGAGACAGCTGAGAAGCAGGACGATTCCATCGGTCTGCTTTCGAGTGTTTACCCCATATGACTTTCACCAAAGGAATCGTCCTGTTTCTCAGCTGTCTCAACTCTCTAGCCAGAATTCCCACTGGTTCTTCAGCATAAGTCAAATCTTCTTTCAACTCTATAGGAACCATCCTATAAGGAGCAAGGGATATAGGGGCTGTACCAGAAATTACATCGATGCTGAAATCAACTTCTTTATCCAGTGGTAAACCAGGTTGTTCATCTGGAAATACGTCAGCAAAATCTCTCACAACAGGAATCTCATGTAATTCTGATGCACCCATACTAGTATCTACTATGTGAGCTAAATAGGCATCACAACCTTTCCGCAACAACTTACTGGCTCGTATTGCATATATCACATAGAGGGAACAAACCTTCTCTCCCCTCTAAAGGAAAATCTTTGCCCATCCGGACCCTCAAAATTCACAACTTTCTCATGATAAGTTTCCGGAGCCATCTGAAAAGAAGTACTGAACTTCACTTTAGTATCTCGACCGAGCCTTTAAGGAAAAGTATAGATCTCGTCGAGAGGATTATTTTGGTGGTGGTTTCATCTCAGGAAACTCCCAATTTTTGTAGAGATCTCGGTAAGAAACTTTTTGTGGTTTTTCTCGATTTCCCGTTGATCCGAAACTCCGATCGACGAACCGTCAGCGGCATTAGAACCGGGATGAGGAGAGGTACGCTCGGTCATCGGAATTTTCTTCATCCGACCGGAGCGTGGCACTCACGTGCGCCTTATGTGGCGGCACGTGAGGCCCACGCGCGGCCTGGGCGAACGGCGCGTGGCCACCACGCGCCGGACAGAATCTTCGTGCCGATTTCCTGAGTCTCCTCCGTGATTTTCAGACCTTTCCTTGTAGTAACGGACCTCCGAATCTTAATTTTCGTTAAGTTTTCGAGAGCGACCGAACCACGTTTCTTGCATATTCTTTCGTCTATTCTAGTTAGGATTATGTTCCTTATAGTAAATTCTTTTGTCTTTTAGGTGATCGTGATACCGTATGCAGGGACGGTCCTGCTGCCTAGTTCCTTTATCTGTAGTCAGCTCACCAGGTGCGTGGATAAGCTTGTAACATTGATGTTTTCAAAAGTATATAGTATGTATGTTTTCTTAAATGAATTTTAAGGTAATGCATTAAATGAGTTTGTTTTTACAAAGTTTATATTTTTGCTATAAGGTATGGATCGAATATTAATTATGTTGAAATCATGTGTTTTGTGATAGTAATATGGACTAATCCTCCAAATACAAGGAAAAATCTAAACTGAAAATATCATCATAACATAGGATCTCCATGATCCAACTCAAAGGAATATCCAAAAAGAAAATACAACATCCTCAGTATCAAATAAAGGCTCAAAAGCCTAACCAAATAACAAATTCTTCCAAGAAAAACATAACAAAGACACTCTATTGTTGGCATAACCTTTCTCTACTGGCATGAAATGATGATGAAACAGCAGGTGGAAAAGAATGACCTACTAATCTGCTAAACCTGAAATGTTAAAGGAAGGGGTAAGCTCACGCTTAGTGCAATGGATCACAACTTAGTGCCGTGGATAAACTAGTAATATAGTGGATCGAATAGGTCTTTCATAATATAAATAAATATATAAGCTGTAAATCGATATTTCAAACATTTACTTGAAATCATAATTCTCATTTCTCATAAAATTCATTCTTCTCAAGAATACTATGTAATAATAAAGTTGTTTATTCATCTATATGCACACTCTCGTGACAATACGGCAAAGCTGGCAACATGGGCATCCCCACGGTAATAACTGGCATCCGGACCAAAAACTGGCAACATGAGACCTCGTCTCACGGAAAATTATCTGGCACATATAAGTACACGGGGTGCATCCTAGCATAAAAATCATTTCTAAAACACATGCTCATATATCTCAAATCATGCAAGTTTCTCATATATTACAAATCATGATTTCAACATAACCAATATTCGATTCATACTTTATACCAAAATATAACATTTCTAAAACAAAATCATTTAATGCATTACCTTTAAAATTCATTTAAGAAAACATGCATACAATATACTTTTGAAAACATCAATGTTACAGGCTTATCCACGCACCTGGTGAGCTGACTACAGATAAATGAACTAGGCAGCAGGACCGTCCCTGCTTACGGTATCACGATCACCTAAAAGACAAATGAATTTACTATAAGGAACATAATCCTAACTAGAATAGATGAAAGAATATGCAAGAAACGTGGTTCGGTTGCTCTTGTAATCCTAACGAAAAATTACACGGAAATTAAGATTCGGAGCCATATTATTTTTGAAGAATGAATTTTACCCATATTTAATGGTATTCTTTTTGACTTTAGGCTTTGGGTACTAAAGTGAATTTCAGTACTTCTTTTCATCCTCAAACAGATGGGCTGTCAGAGAGAACCATTCAGACTTTAGAAGATATGTTGAGAGCTTGTGTTATGGAATTTAAAGGTAGTTGGGATCAACATCTATCTTTGATGGAGTTTGCTTACAATAATAGCTACCATGCTAGTTTGGGCATGGCACCTTATGAGGCATTATACATAAGGAAATGTAGAACTCCTATATGTTAGGCATTGATCCTTTATTTGTTTCTGAGGATATTGTATTTTCTTCATGGATATTATGTTGTGTTGGATCATGGAGCTCCTATGTTATGATGATATTTTTCAGTTTAGATTTTTCCTTGTATTTGGAGGATTAGTCCATATAAAACTAAACTAATACATTTGCATTAGTAAATACAAATACAAAACAAGGAGTCGTGATGACCCATAACTTGACCCAGGACTCAAGACTTTTTTTACTGCAATTGGGGCGATCCTCTATCTTCAAAGTCTTCACCGAACTTCTGCTGATTCTAATGACTGCTACTGACAAACTGTTGTGGTGTGAGTCATAATGACTCAGTAAGCAATCATGCAACAGCTTATAAAGTTTTAATTAAATAACTGATTCTTATTCATTTCACAAACCTGACACTTTATTACTGTACCTTTAACTGTTCACCACCTGCCAACTTCTGTTTGTTATTTACACTATCAAACACCTATAACACATATATATATATATTCCTATATCATCAACATAAGAAGTCCCTTCATACTACTGATGCACTACACTGAATTCTGTATACTCTCTTTACTCGTTACTAATCTGGTTCAGATATTTATTATAATTTTCTCTCTTTCACTATCTTGAAATATCATCAAATCGGATACTTAAAAGTCTTATTCTGCTAACTATCTAATCCTCTATCACTATCCATGATTACATGCATATGTTACCATTTCAATCATGACTAACATCCTTATAATATGTTCTTTCTAAGTAAGCAAGCAACTCACACAATCATCCTTGATATATATATAAATCATAAACCCACAAATACATACATACTACCATGCATTAATAGCATCTATATGTATCTCAAATGTTAACCAGAATGTACGATTTATATGCATTACTTGTAAACTTTACTACACTTACATACTGTATTTTTAGAAAATAATTCTGAAAATCTTTTCTGAATACTCTGAGCTAGTCTAGATTTGGATCATGAGTAACACCCCAAATTTTTTTTACCCATATTTTATTTTATTATTTTTGGTGAGTGGAATTTAAGGACTAAATTATTAAGTTTGTGGAAGTTGGAATTTAAAAATGTGGTTAAGGACAAGTTTAGGGTGGCAAATGAAATTTGCCATGTATGTTTATTATGTACACACTCACAGCAGCCCTTTTTTTTAAAAAAAAGAAGGAAAGAATTGTCAGAGAGCAGACGTGAGGGGGAGAGAGAGAGAGAGAAAGAAGAAAAAAAGAGAAATAGAGGTTTTGGTCCCGATCCGGCTGATCTGAAGTTCAAACCCGACCGAGTCCTTAAGGAAAAGCGTAGATCTCGTCGAGAGGGATATTTTGGTGGTGGTTTCATCTCGCGAAACACCCAATTTTCGTAGAAATCCCGGTAAGAAACTTTTTATGGTTTTTCTCAATTTTTCGTTGATCCGGAACTCTGATCGACGAACCGTCTGTGGCATTAGAACCGGGATGAGGAGAGGATCGCTCAACCGTCAGAATTTTCTTGATCCGACCGTCGCGTGGCGCTCACGAGCGTCTTATGTGGCGGCATGTGAGGCTCACGTGCGGCCTGGACGAACGGAGCGTGGCCACCACGCGCCGGACAGTAAGCTCGTGCCAACTTCCTGAGTCTCCTCCATGATTTTCAGACCATTCCAAGTAGTAACAGACCTCCGAATCTTAATTTTCGTTAAGTTTGCGAGAGCGACCGAACCACGTTTCTTGCATATTCTTTCATCTATTCTAGTTAGGATTATGTTCCTTATAGTAAATTCTTTTGTCTTTTAGGTGATCGTGATACCGTAAGCAAGGACGATCCTGCTGCCTAGTTCCTTTATCTGTAGTCAGCTTACCAGGTGCGTGGATAAGCCTATAACATTGATATTTTCAAAAGTATACAATATGTATGTTTTCTTAAATGAATCTTAAGGTAATGCATTAAATGATTTTGTTTTTAGAAAGTTTATATTTTAGCTATAAGGTATGGATCGAATATTGATTATGTTGAAATCATGTGTTTGTGATATATGAGAAACTTTCATGATTTGAGATATATGAGCATGTATTTTGGAAATGATTTTTATGTTAGGATGCACCCCGTGTACATATATGTACCAGTTTATTTGCCGTGATATGAGGTCTCATGTTGCCAGTTTTGCTCCGGATGCCAGTTATTGCCGTGGGGATGCCCCATGTTGCCAGCTTTGCCGTATTGTCACGAGAGTGTGCATATAGATGAATACACAGCTTTATTATTACAGAGTATTCTTGAGCAGTATGAGTTTTATGAGAAATGAGATTTATGATTTCAAGTAAATGTTGAATTTATTGATTTACAGCTTTATGTACTTATTTATAGTATGAAATACTTATTCGATCCACTTTGTTACTTGTTTATCCACGGCACTAAGCTGTGATCCATTGCACTAAGCGTGAGCTTACCCTTATCTTTAACATTTCAGGTTTAGCAGATTAGTAGTTCATCATTTCCATCTGCTGTTTCGTCATCATTTCCTGCCAATAGAGAAAGGTTGTGCCAATAATAGAGTGTCCTTGTTATGTTTTTCTTGGAAGAATTTGTTATTTGGTTATAGGTATTTGAGCCTTTATTTGATACTGAGGATATTGTATTTTCTTTATGGATATTCCTTTGAGTTGGATCATGGAGATCCTATGTTATAATGATATTTTCAGTTTAGATTTTTCCTTGTATTTGGAGGATTAGTCCATATTACAGGGGAAACTCTGTCCATTTCAAGTCTCCGTCCCACCTTACCCTACCTAAGGGGACGGGTGTGACATTTAATGATACATACATACTACCATGCATTAATAGCATCTATATGTATCTCAAATGTTAACCAGAATGTACGATTTATATGCATTACTTGTAAACTTTACTACACTTACATACCGTGTTTTTAGAAAATACTTCTGAAAATCTTTTCTGAATACTCTGAGCTAGTCTAGATTTGACAATTATAATAGCTTTCTTTCTTTTTCTAACTTGAAATATCATCAAACATTTACTTGAAATCATAAATCTCATAAAACTCATTCTGCTCAAGAATATCTGTAAAAATAAAGCTGTTCATTCATCTATATGCACACTCTCGTGACAATACGGTAAAACTGGCAACATGGGGCATCCCCACGGAAATAATTGGCAATATGAGACCATGTCTCACGGCAATAACTGGCAACATGAGACCTTGTCCCACGGCAATAACTGGCAACATGAGACCTTGTCCCACGGCAATAACTGGCAACATGAGACCATGTCTCACGGCAATAACTGGCAACATGAGACCTTGTCCCACGGCAATAAACTGGCACATATATGTACACGCGGTGCATCCTGGCATAAAAATACTTTCTAAAACACATGCTCATATATCTCAAATCATCTCACATTCTATATATTTATACGATTCTCAGTATACTTACACACATTCAAATCATCATAACTTAGTTTACTGATAGCTCACAAATAATATAGTGTATAATTTACATTCATACACACAATCGATCATTATAAACAACTATACGACTTAAAATATAAAAGCATACTTATTCATTCATTTACATATCTCTCTAATTATTTATAATCATACTAGAACATCTATCCCAACAATAGGCTTATTTAGACATTTTCTAAAATTATTAATTATGCTTAATCAATTACATACAAACAATTATATATATATATATATACTTACTTATTTCTCCATGTAACCTACATACTCTTGTTATACGTGTATATACTCGTATTCTTGTTCTTGTATCATTCTACATACACTGAACGTATACAGTTACTTCTCACAATTGTCATGACTTGAGACAATTATCACAACATAGTTAGAGATAAGAACCAAAACAGTATTGTCAGAGATGAGACCCAGACCAATGTAGTCAATTTAAAGCAGTAGATGAGCTGTTAAAGATCCTAGCTTATAGATAGTGATTGGTTTGTAGTTGAGACAGAGAAGTTATATCGGTAGAGTTGAGTAAGATAGTTTCCGCACGAGCGACCAGGTTCGAATTAGCAGTTATAGGGATGGAGAAATTTCGAGGATGAAATTTTTATAAGGTGAGGTGAATGTAACATCCCAGATTTTCGGGACTGTTTTAGGAGATTCCCAGACTGACGATATAGTCTTGGAATAGAATGATAATGAAGGATAAGTGTTTAAGTGATGGAATATGGATCAGAATAATATGAAATGAATATTCGTCGCTTTGGAAAACGCGTGGGACCAAAAATCAGTTACGCGATTTTTACTATATGCGTAAAGTTTACAGTTTTGGGTAAAAAATTAGCAAACGAACTCCGATCGAGTTGATTCTTGAACCATCAGACTCTTTTTTCTGAGACGAACAACTTTCGTGTTGAACACATTTCGAGAATCGCATCATAAGGGCTTCAAAAGTGGTAATTTCGGAAATACCCTTATTAGTGGGGACATATTGGTTATTTCCGGAATTAGATATTATTATTATTATTATTATTATTTATTATTCAGCATATACAGAACAAAAAAAAAAAGAAAAGAAAAAGAGAAAGAGGGGGAAATGGCGTGAGAGAGAGAGAAGGAGGGACGCTGGCGGCGATCCGGCCGGCGTCTGGCCGGCGCACCGGTGGCAATGGAATCATCTGGTGACGACGTTCACGATGGTGGCCGGCGATCGCTCAGTCGGCAACGAACAGCGACACAGGAGAGGGAGATCAGACGCGAGTTTGGGTCGTCCGATCCCGGCTCGTCGCTTCGAACCACAGACCAACCCACCTACCGAATCGAAGCCCTCGACGAGTACTACGAGATGGTGGTGACAGTTTTCCCGATCCGTGCTCGGTGGCACGCAAAATAAGAAAAGAAGATTCGGATGAATAGTAACCCGACGTGAACAGTAACTCTGATTGGAATTTCGATGACACCAGCGCGTTCGTATGGCCGATGGGAGTCCGAATATGGCCTCGTAATTTCGGTACGACTCTTCGATTAGAATTTGTTATTTTTAAAGTGTATTGATTTATATTCGAATGATTCTGGTAGTTCCGTAGTGTAGAAAATTAGCATGAAAGGAATTGGATGTGTTTTAATATGTTAAAACGATAAATGTGGTAGAATCCGGGGAGAAACGGATTAGATTTGATTGATCCGGTAGAATTAGCGAGTTTCCGGTAAAATGAAATTTCTCGCGCGATTGAGCATAGATGACCGTAACCATGGTTAATATGTAAATATGATATTGCGAGGGTAATTAAGTCATTCTGGATAGATTCAGAGGGTTCGAGACCCTTCTGTAGCGTTTGCGGAAACTTTTCCGCAAGTTTTGCCGCAAACGCGTAAAATGAGAATCTGAATCATCTAGCTAGTCTAGAATAGTATATGAGCACATAGTACAGTAAAGAAGCTTGATCAGTAGAATCAGGAGGATTCGTGTATTACGAGAAGGATCCGAAGTTTATTTTAGAATTGTCCAAAGTTCCGCAATAGCGGTTCTGATTACGTTTTATGATTTGTTTTGACAGATCGGTCCAGGTTCGGAGTGTCCGCGAAGCCAGGTAAGTAACTCATGCTGTGAGTACTCGATAGATTTAACAATGTTCGAAATTAGTAATATAATAAGTTGTATATAGTTATATGCATGAAATTTGTTTATATATAAAGATGAACGTAGAATAAAGAAGCAGATGTATTTATATACATATATAGATAAGGACAAGCAATTATCAGCAGAGGTATGAGCAAAAGATAAGTATGAGCATATAGAAGTATAGAGGTACATATGTAGGTATAAACCAGTATGTATATTTAGATAAGAGCATATGAATAATGTCATGTTTATGATTAATTAAACGAGACTTGGGTTTGGGGGTTGTAGAAAACTACACCCTAGGAAATGGGACTAAAGTTTAGAAAATGAAAATTGTGAGAAGTAACTGTATACGTTCAGTGTATGTAGAATGATACAAGAACAATAATACGAGTATATACACGTATAAACAAGAGTATGTAGGTTACATGGAGAAATAAGTAAGTATATATATATATATATATATATATAAATTGTTTGTATGTAATTGATTAAGCATAATTAATAATTTTAGAAAATGTCTAAATAAGCCTATTGTTGGGATAGATGTTCTAGTATGATTATAAATTATTAGAGAGATATGGAAATGAATGAATAGTATGCTTTTATATTTTAAGTCGTATAGTTGTTTATAATGATCGATTGTGTGTATGAATGTAAATTATACACTATATTATTTGTGAGCTATCAGTAAACTAAGTTATGATGATTTGAATTTGTGTAAGTATACTGAGAATCGTATAAATATATAGAATGTGAGATGATTTGAGATATATGAGCATGTGTTTTAGAAATGATTTTTATGCTAGGATGCACCTCGTGTACATATATGTGCCAGTTTATTGCCGTGGGAAAGGGTCTCATGTTGCCAGTTATTGCCGTGAGACATGGTCTCATGTTGCCAGTTATTTCCGTGGGACAAGGTCTCATGTTGCCAGTTATTGCCGTGGGACAAGGTCTCATGTTGCCAGTTATTTCCGTGAGACATGGTCTCATGTTGCCAGTTATTGCCGTAGGGATGCCCCATGTTGCCAGTTTTGCCGTATTGTCACGAGAGTGTGCATATAGATGAATAAACAGCTTTATTTTTACATATATTCTTGAGCAGAATGAGTTTTATGAGATTTATGATTTCAAGTAAATGTTTGATGATATTTCAAGTTAGAAAAAGAAAGAAAGCTATTATAATTGTCAAATCTAGACTAGCTCAGAGTATTCAGAAAAGATTTTCAGAAGTATTTTCTAAAAACACAGTATGTAAGTGTAGTAAAGTTTACAAGTAATGCATATAAATCGTACATTCTGGTTAACATTTGAGATACATATAGATGCTATTAATGCATGGTAGTATGTATGTATCTGTGGTTTATGATTTATATATATATCAAGGATGATTGTGTGAGTTGCTTGCTTACTAGAAAGAACATATTATAAGGATGTTAGTCATGATTGAAATGGTAACATATGCATGTAATCATGGATAGTGATAGAGGATTAGATAGTTAGCAGA
The DNA here is from genome assembly GCA_019454045.1 of Zanthoxylum bungeanum. NCBI lineage: Eukaryota > Viridiplantae > Streptophyta > Magnoliopsida > Sapindales > Rutaceae > Zanthoxylum > Zanthoxylum bungeanum. The sequence continues at coordinate 44,154 of SKCR01032784.1, read as the reverse complement.
ATAAGACTTTTAAGTATCCGATTTGATGATATTTCAAGATAGTGAAAGAGAGAAAATTATAATAAATACATGAACCAGATTAGTAACGAGTAAAGAGAGTATACAGAATTCAGTGTAGTGCATCAGTAGTATGAAGGGACTTCTTATGTTGATGATATAGGAATACATATATATTTATGTGTTATAGGTGTTTGATAGTGTAAATAGCAAACAGAAGTTGGCAGGTGGTGATCAGTTAAAGGTACAGTAATAAAGTGTCAGGTTTGTGAAATGAATAAGAATCAGTTATTTAATTAAAACTTTATAAGTTTTTGCATAATTGCTTACTGAGTCATTATGACTCACACCACAACAGTTTCTCAGTTTTGCAGGTCAGTAGCAGTCATTAGAATCAGCAGAAGTTCGGTGAAGACTTTGAAGATAGAGGATCGCCCCAATTGCAGTAAAAAAAGTCTTGAGTCCTGGGTCAAGTTATGGGTCATCACGACTCCTTGTTTTGTATTTGTATTTACTAATGCAAATGTATTAGTTTAGTTTTATTTTTGAGTTCTGGCCGGAGGCCAGTAATTACATTTTGTGCATTGAGTTCAGGCCTGAGGCTTGATGTTGTGATACCGGCCTGAGGCCGAGAGTTGATGATTATATTGTATATGGATGCTGACTATAAGCTAGGTTACATGACGTTCTGCCATACACATCATGCCGAAATTTCATCAGATTCAGAGGCTTATGGAGATGGGCTCTCCTGTCTCATGCCGGTAGCATCCTGGCCTATGCGGGATGTTACAAAGTTGACCTACTAATCTGCTAAACCTGAAATGTTAAAGAAAGGGGTAAGCTCACGCTTAGTGCAATGTATCACAGCTTAGTGCCGTGGATAAACAAGTAACAAGGTGGATCGAATAAGTATTTCATACTATAAATAAGTACATAAAGCTGTAAATCAATAAATTCAACATTTACTTTGAATAATAAATCTTATTACTTATAAAACTCATATTGCTCAAGAATACTTTGAATAATAAATCTGTTTATTCATCTATATGCACACTCTCGTGACAATACGGCAAAGCTGGCAACATGGGGCATCCCCACGGCAATAACTGGCATCCGGAGCAAAAACTGGCAACATGAGACCTCGTCTCACGGCAAATAATCTGGCACATATAAGTACACGGGGTGCATCCTAGCATAAAAATCATTTCTAAAACACATGTTCATATATCTCAAATCATGCAAGTTTCTCATATATCACAAATCAATATTTCAACATAACCAATATTCGATCCATACTTTATACCAAAATATAACCTTTCTAAAACAAAATCATTTAATGCATTACCTTTAAAATTCATTTAAGAAAACATACATACTATATACTTTTGAAAACATCAATGTTACATGCTTATCCACGCACCTGGTGAGCTGACTATAGAGAAAGAGACTATGCAGCAGGACTGTCCCCGCTTACGGTATCACGATCATCTCTACGAGGATTTTTCTACCAAAATTCAGATCTAAATAACTCATTGGACCAGCGTTGGGACCCTTGGTCTCCCATGCATCATACATGCTAATTTTCTTTATTTAATCCAGTGCGCCACTTTACAAATAATAATTGGTCAAAAATATGATCTAGTGCTAGCCACTTCATGATCAATTCACTTTGCGCCTCTTGCAGATTTGCCTCTGTCTCAAGCTATTGTGAAAATCTCAAGTCATGAGCAATATTGACACACACCAGCCAATGAATCACGCTCCACATTGCCTTGGACCAGTTCATTAACTAGTCACGCACCAGATTATGAATATTGCATGTGGTTTATGCCATCAGGCCTCTCCAAAACAGATTGAGTAAATGATCATTGATTCTATCTTTTTGGGATCTACTAAAATGCCATATGCAGAAATGACATGGCCTAAGAATACAATTCTGTCAAGCCAAAACTCACACTTGTTAAACTTGGCATACAACTCCTTCTCCCTCAGAGTCTGTAAAACGATTCTTAGATGTTCTTCATGCTCATCTTCGATACTAGAATACACTAAGATATCGTCAATAAACACAATGACAAACTTATCCAAATATTGTTTGAATACCCGATTCATCAAGTCCATAAAAGCATCTGGTGCATTAGTTAACCCGAATGGCATTACTAAAAACTCATAATGTCCATATCGAGTTCTAAAAGCCGTCTTAGGTATATTTGCTTCCTTCACCTTTAGCTGATGATACCCGGATCTCAAGTCTATTTTAGAGAATACCTTGGCTCCCCGTAATTGATCGAAAAGATCATCAATCCGAGGCAAAGGATATTTTTTTATGAATGGTAACCTTATTCAATTTCCGATAATCGATACACAATCTCATGGAACCATCTTTCTTCTTCACGAATAACAATGGTGCACCCCACGGTGAAAAACTAGGCTTTATAAAGCCTTTATCTAGCAGTTCTTGCAATTGTATCTTCAACTCCTTCAACTCTACAGGAGCCATCCTATAAGGAGCAATGGATTTAGGGGCTGTACCATGAATTACATCGATGCTAAAATCAACTTCTCTATCCGGCGGTAAACCAGGTAGTTCATCTGGAAATACATCAACAAATTCTCTCACAACAGAAATATCAGGGAGGATTCGTGTATTACGAGAATAATCCGAATTTTATTTTAGAATTGTCCAAAGTTCCGCAAATAGCGGTTCTGATTACGTTTTATGATTTGTTTAGACAGATCGGTCCAGGTTCGGAGTGTACGCGAAGCCAGGTAAGTAACTCATGCTGTGAGTACTCGATAGATTTAACAATGTTCGAAATTAGTAATATAATAAGTTGTATATAGTTATATGCATGAAATCTGTTTATATATAAAGATGAACGTAGAATAAAGAAGCAGATGTATTTATATACATATATAGATAAGGACAAGCAATTATCAGCAGAGGTATGAGCAAAATATAAATATGAGCATATAGAAGTATAGAGGTACATATGTAGGTATAAACCAGTATGTATATTTAGATAAGAGCATATGAATAATGTCATGTTTATGATTAATTAAACGAGACTTGGGTTTGGGGGTTGTAGAAAACTACACCCTAGGAAATGGGACTAAAGTTTAGAAAATGACAATTGTGAGAAGTAACTGTATACGTTCAATGTATGTAGAATGATACAAGAACAATAATACGAGTATATACATGTATAAACAAGAGTATGTAGGTTACATGGAGAAATAAGTAAGTATATATATATATATATATATAAATTGTTTGTATGTTATTGATTAAGCATAATTAATAATTTTAGAAAATGCCTAAATAAGCCTATTGTTGGGATAGATGTTATAGTATGATTATAAATGATTAGAGAGATATGGAAATGAATGAATAAGTATGCTTTTATATTTTAAGTCGTATAGTTGTTTATAATGATCGATTGTGTGTATGAATGTAAATTATACACTATATTATTTGTGAGCTATCAGTAAGCTAAGTTATGATTATTTGAATGTGTGTAAGTATACTGAGAATAGTATAAATATATAGAATGTGAGATGATTTGAGATATATGAGCAAGTGTTTTAGAAAGTATTTTTATGCTAGGATGCACCTCGTGTACATATATGTGCCAGTTTATTACCGTGGGACAAGGTCTCATGTTGCCAGTTATTGCCGTGAGACATGGTCTCATGTTGCCAGTTATTGTCGTGGGATAACTGCTGATTCGAACCTGGTCGCTCGTTCGGAAACTATCTTACTCAACTTTACCGATATAACTTCTCTTTCTCAACTACAAACCAATCACTATCTATAAGCTAGGATCTTAACAGCTCATCTACTGCTTTAAATTGACAACACTGGTCTGGGTCTCATCTCTGACAATACTGTTTTGGTTTTTATCTCTAACTATGTTGTTCTGGTCCTCATCTCGAATCCACTGGCCTCATAAGGCCCTATACTGATATTATCTCATTCATGCTAGTTCTCTGATCTAAAATGGGTCGTAGAAATACTAACTTAAATTAATCTCCTCTTATACGGAGATAACTAATCTATACATATCAATCGAGTCACCCATAGACTCAAATTCAAGCAAGCAAAACACTGAATAATAAAATCAAATCACATCAAATCGAGCCACTTCATGGACTCAAGTTCAAGCAACAAAACACTGAATAATATGATCAAATCATATCAAACATTCATAGAAGATACATACAAAGACCTATGTGGTCTTAACCAAACTGAAGACAATCTCCGACAGCTGAATCCCCACAATTGCAGTCACTGACTTCTAGACCATGCTACTGACTCCGAATCTTAAACCATGCTCTGATACCAACTTTGTAACATCCCGCCTAGGCCAGGATGCTACCGGCATGAGACAGGAGAGCCCATCTCCATAAGCCTCTGAATCTGATGAAATTTCGGCATGATGTATGCAGAACGTCATGTAACCTGGCTTATAGTAAGCATCCATATACAATATAATCATCAACTCTCGGCCTCAGTCCGGTATCACAACATCAAGGCCTCAGGCCTGAACTCAATGCACAAAATGTAATTACTTGGCCTCCGGCCAGAACTCAAAAATAAAACTAAACTAATGCATTTGCATTAGTAAATACAAATACAAAACAAGGAGTCGTGATGACCCATAACTTGACCCAGGACTCAAGACTTTTTTTACTGCAATTGGGGCGATCCTCTATCTTCAAAGTCTTCACCGAACTTCTGCTGATTCTAATGACTACTACTGACAAACTGTTGTGGTGTGAGTCATAATGACTCAGTAAGCAATCATGCAAAACTTATAAATTTTTAATTAAATAACTTATTCTTATTCATTTCACAAACCTGACACTTTATTACTGTACCTTTACTGATCACCACCTGCCAACTTCTGTTTGCTATTTACACTATCAAACACCTATAACACATAAATATATATGTATTCCTATATCATCAACATAAGAAGTCCCTTTATACTACTGATGCACTACACTGAATTCTGTATACTCTCTTTACTCGTTACTAATCTGGTTCAGGTATTTATTATAATTTTCTCTCTTTCACTATCTTGAAATATCATCAAATCGGATACTTAAAAGTCTTATTCTGCTAACTATCTAATCCTCTATCACAATCCATGATTACATGCATATGTTACCATTTCAATCATGACTAACATCCTTATAATATGTTCTTTCTAAGTAAGCAAGCAACTCACACAATCATCCTTGATATATATATAAATCATAAACCCACAGATACATACATACTACCATGCATTAATAGCATCTATAGTATCTCAAATGTTAACCAGAATGTATGATTATATGCATTACTTGTAAACTTTACTACACTTACATACTGTGTTTTAGAAAATACTTCTGAAAATCTTTTCTGAATACTCTGAGCTAGTCTAGATTTGACAATTATAATAGCTTTCTTTCTTTTTCTAACTTGAAATATCATCAAACTTTTACTTGAAATCATAAATCTCATAAAACTCATTATACTAAAGAATATCTGTAAAAATAAAGCTGTTCATTCATCTATATGCACACTCTCGTGACAATACGGTAAAACAGGCAACATGGGGCATCCTCACGGCAATAATTGGCAACATGAGACCATGTCTCACGGCAATAACTGGCAACATGAGACCTTGTCCCACGGTAATAACTGGCAACATGAGACCTTATCCCACGACAATAACTGGCAACATGAGACCATGTCTCACGGCAATAACTGACAACATGAGACCTTGTCCCATTTCCTAGGGTGTAGTTTCTACAACCCCCAAACCAAGTCTCGTTTAATTAATCATAAACATGACATTATTCATATGCTCTTATCTAAATATACATATTGGTTATACCTACATATGTACCTCTATACTTCTATATGCTCATACTTATCTTTTGCTCATACCTCTGCTGATAATTGATTGTCTTTATCTATATATGTATATAAATACATCTGCTTTCTAATTCTACGTTCATCTTTATATATAAACAGATTTCATGCATATAACTATATACAACTTATTATATTACTAAATTTCGAACATTGTTAAATCTATCGAGTACTCACAGCATGAGTTACTTACCTGGCTTCGCGGACACTCCGAACCTGGACAGATCTGTCAAAACAAATCATAAAACGTAATCAGAACCGCTATTTGCGGAACTTTGGACAATTCTAAAATAAACTTCGGATCCTTCTCGTAATACAAGAATCCTCCCTGATTCTACTGATCAAGCTTCATTACTGTACTATGTGCTCATATACTGTTCTAGACTAGCTAGATGACTCAGATTCTCATTTTACGCGTTTCCGGCAAAACTTGGCGGAAAAGTTTCCGCAAACGCTACAGAAGGGTCTCGAACCCTCTGCACCTATCCAGAATGACTTAATTACCCTCGCAATATCATATTTACAATCTTAACCATGGTTACGGTCCCTATATGCTCAATCGCGCGAGAAATTTCGTTTTACCGGAAACTCGCTAATTCTACCGGATCAATCAAATATAATCCGTTTCTCCCCCGATTCTACCACATTTAGAGTTTTAACATATTAAAACACATCCAATTCATTTCATGCTAATTTTCTACACTACGGAACTACCGGAAATCATCGAATATAAATCAATACACTTTAAAAAATAACAATTCTAATCGAATAGTCGTACCGAAATTACGAGGCCATATTCGGACCCCATCGGCCATACGAACGTGCTGGTGTCATCGAAATTCCAATCAGATTTACTGTTCACGGTCGGGGTTACTATTCATCCGAATCTTCTTTCTTGTTTGCGTGCCACCGAGCACGGATCGGGAAAACTGTCACCACCATCTCGTAGTACTCGTCGAGGGCTTCGATTCGGTAGGTGGCTTGGGCTGTGGGTTCGAATTATTATCTTTCCATAACCCACAGGTCCCAGATCGAAACCTGCTCTGATACAATTAAATGTCACACCCGTCCCCTTAAGGTAAGGTAGGGGTGAGACGGAGACTAGAAACTTGAAGAGTTTCCCCCTGTAATATGGACTAATCCTCCAATACAAGGAAAAATCTAAACTGAAAAAATCATCATAACATAGGATCTCCATGATCCAACACAACATAATATCCATGAAAGAAAATACAAATCCTCAGTAACAAATAAAGGATCAATGCCTAACATAAGACAACAAATTCTTCCAAGAAAATACATAACTAGAATTATAGTCTCAAAACATAACAAAGACACTCTACTGTTGGCACAACCTTTCTCTACTGGCTGGAAATGATGACGAAACAGCAGATGGAAAGGATAATCTACTAAACTGCTAAACCTGAAATGATAAGGAAAGGGGTAAGCTCACGCTTAGTGCAATGGATCACAGCTTAGTGCCGTGGATAAACAAGTAACAAGGTGGATCGAATAAGTATTTCATACTATAAATAAGTACATAAAGCTGTAAATCATAAATTCAACATTTACTTGAAATCATAAATCTCATTCTCATAAAACTCATACTGCTCAAGAATACTCTGAATAATAAAGCTGTTTTTCATCTATATGCACACTCTCGTGACAATATACGGCAAAGCTGGCAACATGGGGCATCCCCACGGCAATAACTGGCATCCAGAGCAAAACTGGCAACATGAGACCTCATCTCACGGCAAATAAACTGGCACATATATGTACACGGGGTACATCCTAACATAAAATCATTTCCAAAATCATGCTCATATATCTCAAATCATGCAAGTTTCTCATATATCACAAACACATGATTTCAACATAATTCGTATTCGATCCATACCTTATAGCAAAAATATAAACTTTCTAAAAAACAAACTCATTTAATGCATTACCTTAAAATTCATTTAAGAAAACATACATACTATATACTTTTGAAAACATCAATGTTACAAGCTTATCCACGCACCTGGTGAGCTGACTACAGATAAAGGAACTAGGCAGCAGGACCGTCCCTGCTTACGGTATCACGATCACCTAAAAGACAAAAAATTTACTATAAGGAACGTAATCCTAACTAGAATAGACGAAAGAATATGCAAGAAACGTGGTCCGGTCGCTCTCGCAAACTTAACGAAAATTAAGATTCGGAGGTCCGTTACTACTCAGAAAGGTCTGAAAATCACGGAGGAGACTCGGGAAATCGGCACGAAGATTCTGCCCGGCGCGTGGTGGCCACGCGCCATTCGCCCAGGCCGCGCGTGGGCCTCACGCGCCGCCACATAAGGCGCGTGTGAGTGCCACGCTCCGGTCGGATGAAGAAAATTTCGACGGCCGAGCCTCTCCTCATCCAGGTTCTAATGTCGTTGACGGTTCGTCGATCGGAGTTCCGGATCAACGGGAAATCAAGAAAAACCATAAAAATTTTCTTACCGAGATCTCTACAAAAATTGGGAGTTTCCCGAGATGAAACCACCACCAAAATAATCCTCTCGACGAGATCTACATTTTTCCTTAAAGGCTCGGTCGGGTTTGGACTACGGATCGGCCGGATCGGGAACAAAACCTCTATTTCTCTCTATTTTCTTCTTTTTCTCTCTTCTCTCTCTCGCCTGCTACTGACTATTCTTTTCTTTTGTTTTCTTTTTTGTGTCTGCTAAATGGTGTGACTTATGGGCTTGAGTTTGTGTGTGTGACCCACCAACAAAATAAAATAAAAATATGGGTAAGAAAGTTCCCGACCGAGCCCTAAAGGTAGTTGGTAAGTAAATCATGCTGTGAATACTCGATAGATTAACAATGTTCGAAATTAGTAATATAATAAGTTGTATATAGTTATATGCATATGAAATCTGTTTATATAAAGATGAACGTAGAATAAAGAAGCAGATGTATTTATATACATATATAGATAAGGACAAGTAATTATCAGCAGAGGTATGAGCAAAAGATAAGTATGAGCATATAGAAGTATAGAGGTACATATGTTGGTATAAACCAGTATGTATATTTAGATAAGAGCATATGAATAATGTCATGTTTATGATTAATTAAACGAGACTTGGGTTTGGGGGTTGTAGAAAACTACACCCTAGGAAATGGGACTAAAGTTTAGAAAATGACAATTGTGAGAAGTAACTGTATACGTTCAGTGTATGTAGAATGATACAAGAACAAGAATACGAGTATATACACGTATAAACAAGAGTATGTAGGTTACATGGAGAAATAAGTAAGTATATATATATATAAATTGTTTGTATGTAATTGATTAAACATAATTAATAATTTTAGAAAATGCCTAAATAAGCCTATTGTTGGGATAGATGTTCTAATATGATTATAAATGATTAGAGAGATATGGAAATGAATGAATAAGTATGCTTTTATATTTTAAGTCGTATAGTTGTTTATAATGATCGATTGTGTGTATGAATGTAAATTATACACTATATTATTTGTGATCTATCAGTAAGCTAAGTTATGATGATTTGAATGTGTGTAAGTATACTGAGAATAATATAAATATATAGAATATGAGATTATTTGAGATATATGAGCATGTGTTTTAGAAATGATTTTTTATGCTAGGATGCACCTCGTGTACATATACGTGCCAGTTTATTGCCGTGGGACAAGGTCTCATGTTGCCAGTTATTGAACTTCGGATCGGCCGGATCGGGACCAAAACTCTATTTCTCTCTTTTTTCTTCTTTTTCTCTTTCTCTCCCTCACGTCTGCTCTCTGACACTTCTTTCTCTTTTTTTTTAAAAGGGTTGCTGATGTGTCAATTAGGGTGTGTGTATCTTCTCTCAACTCAATTGGTTGCTCCTGCAAAATGTGGGAGGGATCTGATCTGTACTTTCTTAACATGGACACGTGGGAAACATTGTGAATCTTTGACAATTCCTGTGGCAATGCTAATCTGTAGGCAACTGGTCCAATTCGCTCCACGATCTCGTATGGCCCAATAAACCGAGGACTCAACTTCCCTTTCTTGCCAAATCTTATGACACTATTCCAAGGAGAAACCTTCAAAAATACCTTATCTCCCACCTGATACTCGATGTCCTTCCTTTTTAGATCTGCATATCTCTTCTGTCTATCTTGAGCTGTCTTCAACTTTGATCTGATCACTTCTATCTTATCAACAGTAATCTGAACAATCTCAGGACCTAAGAGTTTCCTCTCACCTACTTCATCCCAATATATAGTAGTTCTACATTTCCTTCCGTATAATGCCTCATAAGGTGCCATGCCCAAACTAACATGTTAGCTATTATTGTAAGCAAACTCCATCAAAGATAGATGTTTATTTTTACTAGAAACTGGCAGAGTTTCCCCTGTAATATGGACTAATCCTCCAAATACAAGGAAAAATCTAAACTGAAAATATCATCATAACATAGGATCTCCATGATCCAACTCAAAGGAATATCCAAAAAGAAAATACAACATCCTCAGTATCAAATAAAGGCTCAAAAGCCTAACCAAATAACAAATTCTTCCAAGAAAAACATAACAAAGACACTCTATTGTTGGCACAACCTTTCTCTATTGGCAGGAAACGATGACAAAACAACAGATGGAAAGGATGACCTACTAATCTGCTAAACCTGAAATGTTAAGGAAAGGGGTAAGCTCACGCTTAGTGCAATGGATCACAGCTTAGTGCCGTGGATAAACAAGTAACAAGGTGGATCGAATAAGTATTTCATACTATAAATAAGTACATAAAGTTGTAAATCAATAAATTCAACATTTACTTTGAATAATAAATCTTATTACTCATAAAACTCATACTGCTCAAGAATACTTTGAATAATAAATCTGTTTATTCATCTATATGCACACTCTCGTGACAATACGGCAAAGCTGGCAACATGGGGCATCCCCACGGCAATAACTGGCATCCGGATCAAAAATAGAGTTTTGGTCCCGATCCGGCCAATCCGAAGTTCAAACCCGACCGAGTCTTTATGGAAAAGTGTAGATCTCGTCGAGAGGATCATTTTGGTGGTGGTTTCATCTCGGGAAACTCCCAATTTTTGTAGAGATCTCGGTAAGAAACTTTTTGTGGTTTTCTCTCGATGTTTCCCGTTGATCCGGAACTCCGATCGACGAACCGTCAGCGGCATTAGAACCGGGATGAGGAGAGGTACGCTCGACCTTCAGAATTTTCTTCATCCGACCGGAGAGTGGCGCTCACGCGCCGTTACCATCTTTGTAACATCCCGCATAGGCCAGGATGCTACCGGCATGAGACAGGAGAGCCCATCTCCATATGCCTCTGAATCTGATGAAATTTCGGCATGATGTATGCAGAACGTCATGTAACCTGGCTTATAGTCAGCATCCATATACAAAATAATCATCAACTCTCGGCCTCAGTCCGGTATCACAACATCAAGGCCTCAGGCCTGAACTCAATGCACAAAATGTAATTACTTGGCCTCCGGCCAGAACTCAAAAATAAAACTAAACTAATACATTTGCATTAGTAAATAAAAATACAAAACAAGGAGTCGTGATGACCCATAACTTGACCCAGGACTCAAGACTTTTTTTACTGCAATTGGGGCGATCCTCTATCTTCAAAGTCTTCACCGAACTTCTGCTGATTCTAATGACTGCTACTGACAAACTGTTGTGGTGTGAGTCATAATGACTCAGTAAGCAATCATGCAAAAGCTTATAAAGTTTTAATTAAATAACTGATTCTTATTCATTTCACAAACCTGACACTTTATTATTGTACCTTTAACTGATCACCACCTGCCAACTTATGTTTGCTATTTACACTATCAAACACCTATAACACATAAATATATATGTATTCCTATATCATCAACATAAGAAGTCCCTTCATACTACTGATGCACTACACTGAATTCTGTATACTCTCTTTACTCGTTACTAATCTGGTTCATGTATTTATTATAATTTTCTCTCTTTCACTATCTTGAAATATCATCAAATCGGATACTTAAAAGTCTTATTCTGCTAACTATCTAATCCTCTATCACTATCCATGATTACATGCATATGTTACCATTTCAATCATGACTAACATCCTTATAATATGTTCTTTCTAAGTAAGCAAGCAACTCACACAATCATCCTTGATATATATATAAATCATAAACCCACAGATACATACATACTACCATGCATTAATAGCATCTATATGTATCTCAAATGTTAACCAGAATATACGATTTATATGCATTACTTGTAAACTTTACTACACTTACATACTGTGTTTTTAGAAAATACTTCTGAAAATCTTTTCTGAATACTCTGAGCTAGTCTAGATTTGACAATTATAGATAGCTTTCTTTCTTTTTCTAACTTGAAATATCATCAAACATTTACTTGAAATCATAAATCTCATAAAACTCATTCTGCTCAAGAATATCTATAAAAATAAAGCTGTTCATTCATCTATATGCACACTCTCATGACAATACGGCAAAACTGGCAACATAGGGCATCCCCACGGCAATAATTGGCAACATGAGACCATGTCTCACGGCAATAACTGGCAACATGAGACCTTGTCCCAAGGCAGTAACTGGCAATATGAGACCATGTCTCACGGCAATAACTGGCAACATGAGACCTTGTCCTACGGTAATAAACTGGCACATATATGTACACGAGGTGCATCCTAGCATAAAAATCATTTCTAAAACACATGCTCATATATCTCTCAAATCATCTCACATTCTATATATTTATACGATTCTCAGTATACTTACACACATTCAAATCATCATAACTTAGTTTACTGATAGCTCACAAATAATATAGTGTATAATTTACATTCATACACACAATCGATCATTATAAACAACTATACGACTTAAAATATAAAAGCATACTTATTCATTCATTTCCATATCTCTCTAATCATTTATAATCATACTAGAACATCTATCCCAGCAATAGGCTTATTTAGGCATTTTCTAAAATTATTAATTATGCTTAATCAATTACATACAAACAATTTATATATATATATATACTTACTTATTTCTCCATGTAACCTACATACTCTTGTTTATACGTGTATATACTCGTATTCTTGTTCTTGTATCATTCTACATACACTGAACGTATACAGTTACTTCTCACAATTGTCATTTTCTAAACTTTAGTCCCATTTCCTAGGGTGTAGTTTTCTACAACCCCCAAACCCAAGTCTCGTTTAATTAATCATAAACATGACATTATTCATATGCTCTTATCTAAATATACATACTGGTTTATACCTACATATGTACCTCTATACTTCTATATGCTCATACTTATCTTTTGCTCATACCTCTGCTGATAATTGCTTGTCTTTATCTATATATGTATATAAATACATCTGCTTCTTTATTCTACGTTCATCTTTATATATAAACAGATTTCATGCAATAACTATATACAACTTATTATATTACTAATTTCGAACATTGTTAAATCTATCGAGTACTCACAACATGAGTTACTTACCTGGCTTCGCGGACACTCCGAACCTGGACCGATCTGTTAAAACAAATCATAAAACGTAATCAGAACCGCTATTTGCGGAACTTTGGACAATTCTAAAATAAACTTCGGATCCTTCTCGTAATACATGAATCCTCCCTGATTCTACTGATCAAGCTTCATTATTCATTCATTTATTCTAGTTAGGATTTTGTTCCTTATAGTAAATTCTTTTGTCTTTTAGGTGATCCCGATACCGTAAGCAGGGAAGGACCTGCTGCCTAGTTTCTTTATCAGTAGTCAGCTCACCAGGTGCGTGGATAAGCTTGTAACACTGATATTTTCTAAAGTATACAGTATGTATGTTTTCTTAAATGAATTTTAAGGTAATGCATTAAATGATTTGTTTTAGAAAGTTTATATTTTTACTATAAGGTATGGATCAGATATTGATTATGTTGAAATCATGTGTTTATGATATATGAGAAACTTGCATGATTTGAGATATATGAGCATGGATTTTGGAAATGATTTTTATGTTAGGATGCACCCGTGTACATATATGTGCCAGTTTATTTGCCGTGAGATGAGGTCTCATGTTGCCAATTTTGCTCCGGATGCCAGTTATTGCCGTGGGGATGCCCCATGTTGCCAGCTTTGCCGTATTGTCACGAGAGTGTGCATATAGATGAATACACAGCTTTATTATTACAGAGTATTTTCTTGAGCAGTATGAGTTTTATGAGAATGAGATTAACGATTTCAAGTAAATGTTGAATTTATTGATTTACAGCTTATGTACTGATTTATAGTATGAAATACTTATTCGATCCACCTTGTTACTTGTTTATCCACGGCACTAAGCTGTGATCCATTGCACTAAGCGTGAGCTTACTCTTTTCCTTAACATTTCAGGTTAGCAGATTAGTAGGTCATCTTTTCCATCTGCTATGTCATCATCAATTCCTGATATAGAGAAAGGTTGTGCCAACAATAGAGTGTCCTTGTTATGTTTTGAAACTATAAATTCTAGATATGTATCTCTTGGGAAAATTTGTATATTGATGCTAGGCTTTGAGCCTTTATTTAGTTGTTGAGGATATTGCATTATCTTTATGGATAAGCCAGATGAATTATTAATCTGATACCAACTTTGTAACATCCTGCCTAGGCCAGGATGCTAACGGCAGGAGACAGGCTAACCCTACCTCCATAAGCCTCTTATTCTGACGAAATTTCGGCATGATGTATTCGTAACATCATGCATCCTGGCTTATAGCCAGCACCATGGGACAACTTGCTCAAACAAAATCAACAATTATGCAACATCACTAGGCATCAGGCCTGAACTCAAAGAACAATGTAAATACTTGGCCTCCGGCCAGAACTCAAAATGAAATTATACTATTACTTATGCAATACATGTACAAATACAAAACAAAGAGTCGTGATGACCCATAACTCGACCTAGGACTCAAATACTCTCTTGACTGCAATTGGGGCGATCCACTGTCATCAAAGTCTTCACAGGGATTCTGTTGGCTCAGTAAGTCTGCTACTGCCCTGCAAAACTAACAAACTGTTGTTGTGTGAGTCATAAGACTCAGTAAGTAACCATGCTCATAAATTAAGCATCAATCACATACAAAGTCTAAATCATGATTTTGAAATTAACCTAAACCGTTTATGTGACCATGCCAACATTAACAAATCTAATTTAACTTTATAACTTATATCCATTTAATTTCCACATTACTTGCTACTAGTCTTTTCATTCTGAACTCACACCCAAAAACTCTATCTTCTATATTACGTCCGTATTAATCCTTCATTTTAAGTATGTGAAGTTCTACTTACTACTAACTAACAGATTTAGATTCAATTCACTTCTGCTGTCCTACTCTAATTCTTTTCTTTACCTTTCTGAATACTCTGAGCTAGTCTAGATTTGACAATTAATATATCTTTCTTTCTTTTTCTAACTTGAAATATCATCAAACATTTTCTTGAAACATAAATCTCATAAAACTCATTCTGCTCAAAAATATTTGTAAAAATAAATAAAGTTGTTCATTCATCTATATGCACACTCTCGTGACAATACGGCAAATCTGGCAACATGGGGCATCCCCACGGCAATAACTAACTGGCAACATGGGGCATCCCCACGGCAATAACTGGCAATATCGGACCTTGTCCCACGGCAATAACTGGCAACATGAGACCTTGTCCCACGGCAATAACTGGCAACATGAGACCTTGTCCTACGGCAATAAACTGGCACATATAAGTACACGAGGTGCATCCTAACATAAAAATCATTTCTAAAACACATGCTCATAAATCTCAAATCATCTCACATTCTATATGTTTATACCATTCTCAGTATACTTACACACATTCAAACCATCATAACTTAACTTAGCTTACCTCTATAACTTACCTTACTGATAGCTCACAAACAATATGATGTATAATTTACATTCATACACACAATCAATCATTCTAAAGGAATATATGACTTAAAATATAAAAGTTTACTTATTCATTCATTTCCATATCTCTCTAATCATTATAATCATACTAGAACATCTATCCCAACAATAGGCTTATTTAGGCATTTTCAAAAAATATTAGTTATGCTTAATCAAATAAATACAAACAATTTATATATATATATATATACACACTTACTTATTTCTCCATGTAACCTACATACTCTTGTTTATATGTGTATATAAATGCATTTGCTTCTTTATTCTACGTTCATCTTTATATATATATATATATATACAGATTTCATGTATATAACTATATACAACTTTATTATATTACTAATTTAGAATATTGTTAAATCTATCGAGTACTCACAGCATGAGTTACTTACCTGGCTTCGCGGACACTTCGAACCGGGACCGATCTGTCAAAACAAATCATAAAACGTAATCAGAACCGCTATTTGCGGAACTTTGGACATTTCTAAAATAAACTTTGGATCCTTCTCGTAATACACGAATCCTCTCTGATTCTACTGATCAAACTTCATTACCATACTATGTGCTCATATACTGTTCTAGACTGGCTAGAAGGCCAGATTTTCATTTTACGCGTTTGTAACAAATCTTGCGGAAAAGTTTCCGCGAACATTACGGAAGGATCTCGAACCCTCCGAACTACTCAGGAATTACTTAATTACCCTCACCATATCATATTCATACTATTATCATGATTACGATCAACTACGCTCAGTCGCGTGAGAAACTCCGTTTTATCGGAAACTCGCTAATTCCACCGGATCGATCATATCTCATATGATTATCCCCGGATTCTACCACTATTATCGTTTTAACATATTAAAACATATTCAATTCGTTTCATGCTAATTCGCTACACTACGGAATTACTAGAAACATCCGAATAAATAACGGTAAACTTTAAAATGACGAAATTTAAACGGAAAGTCGTACCGAACTTTCGAGGCCATATTCGGACTCCCAACGGCCATACGAACGCGCTAGTGCGATCGGAATTCCGATCGGAGTTACTGTTCACATCGGGTTACTATTCATCCGAACCTTCTTTCCTCGTTTCGTGTGCCACCGAGCACGGATCGGGAAAATCGTCACCACCATCTCGTAGTACTCGTCGAGGACTTCAATTTGACGAGTGGCACGGGTCATGGTTCGAAGCGACGAGCCGGGATCGACGAACCCAAGCCGCGCCTCTTATTCCCTCCATTCTCGCCGATTCCGGCGTCCTGGGTGTCGGCGCCGGCCACCAGTGTACTTCCCATCGCCGGACGATCAAGACCCCACTGGTGCGCCACCGTGTCTCTGACCGGATCGCCGCCGGAGACTCCTCCTCTCTCTTCCACGTGTTTTCTCCTCTCTCTCTCCCCTCTCAACTCTCAAATCTCAATCATCTTATATTTTTCTTTGTTTCGTTGAATCAAGACTTGATTATCTCAAAATCAAAGAATTTTCTTTCTTTTTTTTTGTAACAGCTGATAATAATAATAATAAATAATAATTATAACACAAATATCATAAATTTGAAAATGACTAAAATGCCCCCATTTGGAAGGGTATTTTCCGAAATCCCCACTTTCGAGGCCCTTCTGATGCGATTCTCGAAATGTATTCAACATGAAAGTTGTTCATCTCGGAAAAACGAGTCCGATCATTCAAGAACCAACTCAATCGAAGTTCGTTTGCTTACTCTGTAGTCAAAATAGTAAACTTTACTCGTATAGTAAAAATCGCGCAATTGACTTTTGATCCCACCCGTCTTCCAACGCGACGGATACTCATAATCTATTATTCCAACCCATAAAAAATCACTTGAACTTTTATTCTCCGTTATAATCATGATTTGAGACTATAGCATCGGTCCGGGAACCCTGTAGAACAGTCCCGAAAATCTGGGATGTTACATTCACCCCTCCTTATAAAATTTTTGTCCTCGAAATTTCTCCATCCCCATAACTACTGATTCAAACCTCCTTATATCTGTGAAGTATAGGTCACAACTTAAAAACCAACTATCTCATCTCTTAAAGGAAGGGCTCCACCTAGGGTCCTACACAGACAACAGCTGTAAAGAGTTTTTAGCAATTTACGCAAAATTCACTTTCTTAAGTTTCTCACTATTGAAAAGAGGATTTGCAGGTCCCTCAAATATCTGCTTTACATCTTATCATCACGACAATTATTATCCCTTCCAAATATGCATAGATACTGTGAAATATCTTGTCATGAATTTTTTTTTTTTTTGGTATCTCTCTCTATAAAGAGATGCACGAGTTCTTAAGGACTCACTCAAAACTTCTTCAATGGAATCCTCATCTGCCAATCCTAACCCCTATTCAAGATTTTTCAGAGCTAAGGTGATATACCAGAAGCTTTGTAAATGGTCAGTCATTGATCGAGCAGTTATAGACTCTAAATATGTTCGAGACCTTTGGAGAGATATCTACGATTGTCTCTATGAAGCTCCATCCGCTCTTTTGCCTAAAGAGATTGCAATGGATATCGTGGAAAGAGTTCCTACCAACTTCATGAGGTGGTGTTACATTCTTAGAACCATCTGGAATGGAAAAACAGATGGTTTAATCCAATACAAAAATAATTCAGCGATTGTTCACTGTGGATATCACAGATTCCACTCCACAGTTTTCATCAACAGTCATGATTTCTTCAATCATTGCCAGTGGAGTCTCAGCACCTTGTTTGAACTCGGTTTCCTAAATGGATTTATTCTTGGACCAAGTCCAATCCATCCCAACTATCCTGGTATCTCAGAAGATAGCCTTGGTGAGCTTCCTCCATTCATCAGTAATATTTTGTATCGATGGTATAAACGCCACAAAGTATTATTATCTGGATCTAAACCATTACCCCAGAATGGTCGAATGACTATTCGATCGTTTACCACCCAATTCATCTTATAGAGCATACCATCATCACGTCAACTCACTAATTGGAGACTCATAAGTTGGCCATCTAGACCAAAGCTTAGAGTTTACTATGGATACGATGATATTTTCCCAGAAGAGATTACTTCCCATCATTCCTGTGATCTTAGAGCTCTTTCCGCAGACTCAGTACGTCGAAGTTTAGAAAGCAATACCAATGATAAAGATTGGCAAATCTTCACTACTATCGAAGAATCATATAGAAGCATCGTTCAAGGCTACAACAAAATCAAGTTTCCTGACAGTCTCGAAATTCAAATCATCGACGGCCTCATTCCAATGTCTCTACGCGCGAAACATCAATGGGAAGATTATCAATTCGAAGATGATCCTGTCCTTGCAACACAACCCAGTTGTTATATTCCATAATGTAATCATAAATATTGATTAATTAAATATTAGTATCAACAAGGTCTTATTTCTCATCTCTTAAACACCAAAGTTCTAATGTCTTCGACCTACTAACTCACAACGATGTTATAACTGCGACAAAAGGTTCATGTTAGGTATAATCATAGAAATCACGTCAGATTCAGCTATAGGAATAACGATGGGGCAACTGTCGAAACTACTGGAGGTATAGGTCTAGAACCCTTGTTATCCTCAACAATCAGATGAACATCATCTAAAGCTATATCAAATTCAAGATCTATCGACTAAGTATGGGGTATCTTTATACTATTACTCGACATTCTCACGCATCACCAAACTATACCTCTCCCACGTTAAATACCAGTATCACGGCCATGTCCATACATTTTCCTACGGACACAAAACTACCATTTATCAGCCTGCTCAGTCAAAAGTCGATACAGATGGTGGCATTTCTGTTCATCAGTCAATCTCATCAGCTCAAAAGCCTTCTCAACTCTATCCAAGAAATTTCCAGCTACAATGGGATCCTTATTTCCATCAAACTCAACAGCTTCATATTCTTTCACTCTTTTAGCAATATTATCCTCATTAACTATAGGAGCTACCTGAGTTGGACCATGACCCCATGTTGGAGGGTAGAAATACGGATAAGGGTAAGCACTAGGGGGAACATTAGGAGGAACACCTTCTGGAGGAGGAGCATAATAAGGTGGAGGGTAGAAACCCGGAGGAGGTGGAGGAGGTGCTGGAATGTTTCCCTGAGGTGTTGCAGGGGCTGGAGGACATTACTGCTAGGAGGATGATGAACTGGGGTACTATCCCCGAAAACCGAGGCTAGGGAATCTTCTACAACAGGATTAGGGTTCCCTTCAAAGGGTTCTCCGTTATAAGAATTAACATCCTCATCAAATGGAGGTGCCCTAGAAGGTTGGCCAACATTTGCTATCCTACGAGTACAGACTCGACCTGCACCTCGAACTCTGAGACGTGGAGGCATCTAAAAACACATGAAAGATGTCAACCGCTAAAAGACATAGAATAACTGATAAAGAAAAAGTAATGTCTACAGAATCTATGAACCATGGGCTCTGATACCATTAAATGTCACCATGTGTATCGACTTTTGACTGAACAGGCTGATAAATGGTAG
Source organism: Zanthoxylum bungeanum (assembly GCA_019454045.1). NCBI lineage: Eukaryota > Viridiplantae > Streptophyta > Magnoliopsida > Sapindales > Rutaceae > Zanthoxylum > Zanthoxylum bungeanum. The sequence continues at coordinate 23,697 of SKCR01032784.1, read as the reverse complement.
TTTTGTGTCCGTAGGAAAATGTCTGGACATGGCCGTGGTACTGGTATTTAACATAGAGTATGTAGGTTACTCAATCTGAATTATTCTTTAACATGCGCAGCGAAAGGGTGATTAGTTAAAGGTACAGTAATAAAGTGCCAGGTTTGTGAAATGAATAAGAATAAGTTATTTAATTAAAACTTTATAAGCTTTTGCATGATTGTTTACTGAGTCATTATGACTCACACCAAAACAGTTTGTCAGTTTTGCAGGTTAGTAGCAGTCATTAGAATCAGCAGAAGTTCGGTGAAGACTTTGAAGATAGAGGATCGCCCCAATTGCAGTAAAAAAAGTCTTGAGTCCTGGGTCAAGTTATGGGTCATCACGACTCCTTGTTTTGTATTTGTATTTACTAATGCAAATGTATTAGTTTAGTTTTATTTTTGAGTTCTGGCCGGAGGCCAAGTAATTACATTTTGTGCATTGAGTTCAGGCCTGAGGCCTTGATGTTGTGATACCGGCTTGAGGCCGAGAGTTGATGATTATATTGTATATGGATGCTGACTATAAGCCAGGTTACATGATGTTCTACATACATCATGCCAAAATTTCATCAGATTCAGAGGCTTATGGAGATGGGCTCTCCTGTCTCATGCCGTAGCATCGTGGCCTAGGCGGGATGTTACAAAGTTGGTATCAGAGCATGGTTTAAGAGTCAGAGTCAATAGCATGGTCTAGAAGTCAGTGACTGCGATTGTGGGGATTCAGCTGTCGGAGATTGTCTTCAGTTTGGTTAAGACCACATAGGTCTTTGTATGTATCTTCTATGAATGTTTGATATGATTTGATCATATTATTCAGTGTTTTTTTTGCTTGAACTTGAGTCCATGAGGTGGCTCGATTTGATCTGATTTGATTTTATTATTCAGTGTTTTGCTTGCTTGAATTTGAGTCTATGGGTGACTCGATTGATGTGTATAGATTAGTTATCTCCGTATGAGAGGAGATTAATTTAAGTTAGTATTTCTGCGACCCATTTTGATCAGAGAACTAGCATGAATGAGATAATATCAGTATAGGGCCCTTATGAGGCCAGTGGATTCGAGATGAGGACCAGAACAACATAGTTAGAGATAAGAACCAAAACAGTATTGTCAGAGATGAGACCCAGACCAGTGTAGTCATTTAAGCAGTAGATGAGCTGTTAAAGATCCTAGCTTATAGATAGTGATTGGTTTGTAGTTGAGACAGAGAAGTTATATCGGTAGAGTTGAGTAAGATAGTTTCCGCACGAGCGACCAGGTTCGAATCAGCAGTTATAGGGATGGAGAAATTTCGAGGACGAAATTTTTATAAGGAGAGGTGAATGTAACATCCCAGATTTTCGGGACTGTTCTAGGAGATTCCCAGACTGACGATATAGTCATGGAATAGAATGATAATGAAGGATAAGTGTTTAAGTGATGGAATATGGATTAGAATAATATGAAATGAATATTCGTCGCGTTGGAAAACGCGTGGGACCAAAAATCAGTTACGCGATTTTTACTATATGCGTAAAGTTTACAGTTTTGGGTACGAAATTAGCAAACGAACTCCGATTGAGTTGATTCTTGAACCATCAGACTCGTTTTTCTGAGACGAACAACTTTCGTATTGAACACATTTCGCGAATCGCATCAGAAGGGCTTCGAAAATGGTAATTTCCAAAAATACCCTTATTAGTGGGGACATATTGGTAATTTCCGGAATTAGATAATTTTATTATTATTATTATTATTATTATTCAGCATGTACAGAACAAAAAAAAAAAAAAAAGAGAAAGAGGGCGAAATGGCGTGAGAGAGAGAGAAAGAGGGACGCAGGCGGCGATCCGGCCGGCGTCTGGCCGGCGCACCGGTGGCGATGGAATCATCTGGTGACGACGTTCACGATGGTGGCCGGCGATCGCTCAGTTGGCAACGAACAGCACACGGGAGAGAGAGATCAGACGCGAGTTTGGCTCGTCCGATCCCGGCTCGTCGCTTCAAACCACAGCCGAAGCTACCTACCGAATCGAAGCCCTCGACGAGTACTACGAGATGGTGGTGACAGTTTTCCCGATCCGTGCTCGGTGGCACGCAAAACAAGAAAAGAAGATTCGGATGAATAGTAACCCGACGTGAACAGTAACTCTGATTGGAATTTCGATGACACCAGCGCGTTCGAATGGCCGATGGGAGTCCGGATATGGCCTCGTAATTTTGGTACGACTCTCGATTAGAATTTGTTATTTTTAAAGTGTATTGATTTATATTCGAATGATTCTGGTAGTTCCGTAGTGTAGAAAATTAGCATGAAATGAATTGGATGTGTTTTAATATGTTAAAACGATAAATGTGGTAGAATCCGGGGAGAAACGGATTAGATTTGATTGATCCGGTAGAATTAGCGAGTTTCCGGTAAAACGAAATTTCTCGCGTGATTGAGCATAGATGACCGTAACCATGGTTAAGATGTAAATATGATATTGCGAGGGTAATTAAGTCATTCGGATAGGTTCAGAGGGTTCGAGACCCTCTGTAGCGTTTGCGGAACTTTTTCCGCAAGTTTTGCCGCAAACGCGTAAAATGAGAATCTGAGTCATCTAGCTAGTCTAGAATAGTATATGAGCACATAGTACAGTAATGAAGCTTGATCAGTAGAATCAGGGAGGATTCGTGTATTACGAGAAGGATCCGAAGTTTATTTTAGAATTGTCCAAAGTTCCGCAAATAGCGGTTCTGATTATGTTTTATGATTTGTTTTGACAGATCGGTCCAGGATCGGAGTGTCCGCGAAGCCAGGTAAAGTAACTCATGCTGTGAGTACTCGGAATTTAACAATGTTCGAAATTAGTAATATAATAAGTTGTATATAGTTATATGCATGAAATCTGTTATATATAAAGATGAACGTAGAATAAAGAAGCAGATGTATTTATATACATATATAGATAAGGACAAGCAATTATCAGCAGATGTATGAGCAAAAGATAAGTATGAGCATATAGAAGTATAGAGGTACATATGTAGGTATAAACCAGTATGTATATTTAGATAAGAGCATATGAATAATGTCATGTTTATGATTAATTAAACGAGACTTGGGTTTGGGGGTTGTAGAAAACTACACCCTAGGAAATGGGACTAAAGTTTAGAAAATTACAATTTGAGAAGTAACTGTATACGTTCAGTGTATGTAGAATGATACAAGAACAAGAATACGAGTATATACTCCTATTCTTGTTCTTGTATCATTCTACATACACTGAACGTATACAGTTACTTCTCACAATTGTCATGACTTGAGACAATTGTCACAACATAGTTAGAGATAAGAACCAAAACAGTATTGTCAGAGATGAGACCCAGACCAGTGTAGTCAATTTAAAGTAGTAGATGAGCTGTTAAATCCTCGCTTATAGATAGTGATTGGTTTGTAGTTGTAGACAGAAAGATAAGTATATAGTAGGTTGAGTAAGATAGTTTCCGCACGAGCGACCAGGTTCGAATCAGCAGTTATAGGGATGGAGAAATTTCGAGGATGAAATTTTTATAAGGTGAGGTGAATGTAAAATCCCAGATTTTCGGGACTGTTCTAGGAGATTCCCAGACTGACGATATAGTCTTGGAATAGAATGATAATGAAGGATAAGTGTTTAAGTGATGGAATATGGATCAGAATAATATGAAATGAATATTCGTCGCGTTGGAAAACGCGTGGGAGAAAAAATCAGTTACGCGATTTTTACTATATGCGTAAAGTTTACAGTTTTGGGTACACAATTAGCAAACAAACTCCGATCGAGTTGATTCTTGAACCATCGGACTCGTTTTTCTGAGACGAACAACTTTCGTGTTGAACACATTTCGAGAATCGCATCATAAGGTGCTTCGAAAGTGGTAATTGCGAAAATACCCTTATTAGTGGGGACATATTGGTTATTTCCGGAATTAGATATTATTATTATTATTATTATTTATTATTATTCAGCATATACAGAACAAAAAAAAAAAGAAAAGAAAAAGAGAAAGAGGGGGAAATGGCGTGAGAGAGAGAATGAGGGACGCTGGCGGCGATCCGGCCGGCGTCTGGCCGGCGCACCGGTGGCGATGGAATCATCTAGTGACGACGTTCACGATGGTGGCCGGCGATCGCTCAGTCGGCAACGAACAGCGACACAGGAGAGGGAGATCAGACGCGAGTTTGGGTCGTCCGATCCCGGCTCGTCGCTTCGAACCACAGACCAAGCCACCTACCGAATCGAAGCCCTCGACGAGTACTACGAGATGGTGGTGACAGTTTTCCCGATCCGTGCTCGGTGGCACGCAAAACAAGAAAAGACGATTCAGATGAATAGTAACCCGATGTGAACAGTAAATCTGATTGGAATTTTGATGACACCAGCGCGTTCGTATGGCCGATGGGAGTCCGAATGTATCCTCGTAATTTCGGTTGACTCTTCGATTAGAATTTGTTATTTTTAAAGTGTATTGATTTATATTTGAATGATTCTGGTAGTTCCGTAGTGTAGAAAATTAGCATGAAATGAATTGGATGTGTTTTAATATGTTAAAAAGATAAATGTGGTAGAATCCGGGGAGAAACGGATTAGATTTGATTGATCCGGTAGAATTAGCGAGTTTCCGGTAAAACGAAATTTCTCGCGCGATTGAGTATAGATGACCGTAACCATGGTTAAGATGTAAATATGATATTGCGAGGGTAATTAAGTCATTCTGGATAGGTTCAGAGGGTTCGAGACCCTTCTGTAGCGTTTGCGGAAACTTTTCCGTAAGTTTTGCCGCAAACGCGTAAAATGAGAATCTGAGTCATCTAGCTAGTCTAGAACAGTATATGAGCACATAGTACAGTAATGAAGCTTGATCAGTAGAATCAGGGAGGATTCGTGTATTACGAGAAGGATCCGAAGTTTACTTTAGAATTGTCCAAAGTTCCGCAAATAGCGGTTCTGATTACGGTTTATGATTTGTTTTGACAGATCGGTCCAGGTTCGGAGTGTCCGCGAAGCCAGGTAAGTAACTCATGCTGTGAGTACTCGATAGATTTAACAATGTTCGAAATTAGTAATATAATAAGTTGTATATAGTTATATGCATGAAATCTGTTTATATCTAAAGATGAACGTAGAATAAAGAAGCAGATGTATTTATATACATTATAGATAAGGACAAGCAATTATCAGCAGAGGTATGAGCAAAAGATAAGTATGAGCATATAGAAGTATAGAGGTACATATGTAGGTATAAACCAGTATGTATATTTAGATAAGAGCATATGAATAATGTCATGTTTATGATTAATTAAACGAGACTTGGGTTTGGGGGTTGTAGAAAACTACACCCTAGGAAATGGGACTAAAGTTTAGAAAATGACAATTGTGAGAAGTAACTGTATACGTTCAGTGTATGTAGAATGATACAAGAACAAGAATACGAGTATATACACGTATAAACAAGAGTATGTAGGTTACATGGAGAAATAAGTAAGTATATATATATATATATATATATATATATATATATATATTATATATTATAAATATTATATATATATATATAAATTGTTTGTATGTAATTGATTAAGCATAATTAATAATTTTAGAAAATGCCTAAATAAGCCTATTGCTGGGATAGATGTTTTAGTATGATTATAAATGATTAGAGAGATATGGAAATGAATGAATAAGTATGCTTTTATATTTTTAAGTCGTATAGTTGTTTATAATGATCGATTGTGTGTATGAATGTAAATTATACACTATATTATTTGTGAGCTATCAGTAAACTAAGTTATGATGATTTGAATGTGTGTAGTATACTGAGAATCGTATAAATATATAGAATGTGAGATGATTTGAGATATATGAGCATGTGTTTTAGAAATGATTTTTATGCTAGGATGCACCTCGTGTACATATATGTGCCAGTTTATTGCCGTGGGACAAGGTCTCATGTTGCCAGTTATTGCCGTGAGACATGGTCTCATGTTGCCATTTATTGTCGTGGGACAAGGTCTCATGTTGCCAGTTATTGCCGTGGGACAAGGTCTCATGTTGCCAGTTATTGCCGTGGGACAAGGTCTCATGTTGCCAGTTTATTTGCCGTGAGATCAGGTCTCATGTTGCCAGTTTTGCTCCGGATGCCAGTTATTGCCGTGAGGATGCCCCATGTTGCCAGCTTTGCCGTATTGTCACGATCACGAGAGTGTGCATATAGATGAATAAACAGCTTTATTATTCAGAGTATTCTTGAGCAGTATGAGTTTTATGAGAAATGAGATTTATGATTTCAAGTAAATGTTGAATTTATTGATTTACAGCTTTATGTATTTATTTATAGTATGAAATACTTATTCGATCCACCTTGTTACTTGTTTATCCACGGCACTAAGCTGTGATCCATTGCACTAAGCGTGAGCTTACCCCTTTCCTTATCATTTCAGGTTAGCAGTTTAGTAGATTATCCTTTCAATCTGCTGTTTCGTCATTATTTCCAACCAGTAGAGAAAGGTTGTGCCAACAGTAGAGTGTCTTTGTTATGTTTTGAGACTATAATTCTAGTTATGTATTTTCTTGGAAGAATTTGTTGTCTAATGTTAGGCATTGAGCCTTTATTTGTTACTGAGGATGTTGTATTTTATTCATGGATATTATGTTGTGTTGGATCATGGAGATCCTATGTTATGATGATATTTTTCAGTTTAGATTTTTCCTTGTATTTGGAGGATTAGTCCATATTACAGGGGAAACTCTGCCAGTTTCTAGTCTCCGTCTCACCCCTACCTTACCCTAAGGGGACGGGTGTGACATTTAATGGTATCAGAGCCAGGTTTCGATCCTGGGACCTGTGGGTTATGAGCCCACCACGCTTCCGCTAAGCAGGGACGGTCCTACATACTCTATGTTATGCCAATTTATATATATAGGCATGATTTGATATAATGAGCATGAATTTTGGAAATGATTTTATGTTAGGATGTACCCCGTGTACATATATGTGCCAGATTATTTTCCGTGAGATGAGGTCTCATTTTGCCAGTTTTGCTCCGGATGCCAGTTATTGCCGTGGGGATGCCCCATGTTGCCAGCTTTGCCGTATTGTCACGAGAGTGTGCATATAGATGAATAAACAGATTTATTATTCAAAGTATTCTTGAGCAGTATGAGTTTTATGAGTAATAAGATTTATTATTCAAAGTAAATGTTGAATTTATTGATTTACAACTTTATGTATTATTTATAGTATGAAATACTTATTCGATCCACCTTGTTACTTGACCTTGCCATGCTGCATCAACACACAACCCAAACCTTTTCTCGAGGCATCACTATACACCACATATCCACCACTGCCTGATGGAAGTGTAAGCACTGGAGCAGTTGTCAAACACTTCTTAAGCTTATCAAAGCTCTGTTTACACTCCTCAGTCCACATAAATTTTGCATTCTTCTTCAAAAGTTTCGTCAACGGCGCTGCAATGATAGAAAATCCCTGAACAAAACGTCGGTAATAGCCTGCTAAACCCAAGAAACTCCGTATCTCAGTCGTATTAGTAGGCGGTTCCCAATTAACCACTGCTTCTATCTTTTTGGGATCTACTAAAATGCCATCTGCAGAAATGACATGGCCTAAGAATACAATTCTGTCAAGCCAAAACTCACACTTGCTAAACTTGGCATACAACTCCTTCTCCCTCAGAGTCTGTAAAACGATTCTTAGATGTTCTTCATGCTCATCTTCGCTACTAGAATACACTAAGATATCGTCAATAAACACAAGACAAACTTATCCAAATATTGTTTGAATACCTGATTCATCAAGTCCATAAAAGCAGCTGGTGCATTAGTTAACCCGAATGGCATTACTAAAACTCATAATGTCCATATCGAGTTCTAAAAGCCGTCTTAGGTATATCTGCTTCCTTCACCTTTAGCTGATGGACCCGGATCTCAAGTCTATTTTAGAGAATACCTTGGCCCCGTAATTGATCGAAAAGATCATCAATCCGAGGCAAAGGATATTTATTACGAATGGTAACCTTATTCAATTTTCGATAATCGATACACAATCTCATGGAACCAGTTCTTCTTCACGAATAACACTGGTGCACCCCACGTGAAAAACTAGGCTTTATAAAGCCTTTATCTAGCAGTTCTTGCAATTGTATCTTCAACTCCTTCAACTCTACAGGAGCCATCCAATAAGGAGCAAGGGATATAGGGGCTGTACCAGGAATTACATCGATGCTGAAATCAACTTCTATATCCGGTGGTAAACCAGGTAGTTCATCTGGAAATACATCAACAAATTCTCTCACAACAGAAATCTCATGTAATTCTGATGTACCTATTCTGGTATCTACTATGTGAGCTAAATAGGCATCACAACCTTTCCACAACAACTTACTGGCACATATTGCAGATATCACATAGGAGGGAACAAACCTTCTCTCCCCTCTAAAGGAAAATTTTTGTCCATCCGGACCCTCAAAATCCACAACTTTCTCATGACAATTTATTGTTGCTCGATGAAAAGATAACCAATCCATACCCAAAATGACATCAAAATCATGTATCTCCACACTAATCAAATCTGCTAACAAATCATGCTCACCAACATGGATTACACATCCTCTGTAAACTTGCTTAGCAATAAAGGAATATCCGACAGGGGTAGCAACAACTAACTCATAATCTAGCTCACTTCCTTCTCTATCGGCATGCAATGCAAAAGATTTTGAAACAAAAGAATGTGTAGCTCCAAGATCAATAAGTATTCGGGCCATTCGACCAAAAGTAAACACCATACCTGTGATAACCTCTAGTGCTGCTAAAGCTTCCTGCTGCGTCATAGCGAACACTCTGCCTTGGGCTCTAGGTCTGCTAGTGTGACCACCTGGAGCAACTCTACTCTGAGCACCCGAACCTGTGGGAGCTCCAGAAGCCTGACCACGAACCCCACTCTGACCAAAACTGCCTCTGGAATTCTGAGCTGGAGGGATAGCTGTCCTCTGAATCTGTCCACTACTATCATTAACATTAGGACAATCTCTCTTCAAGTGACCCACTTCTCCGCACAAAAAGCAACCTTTGGTACCCAATCTGCACTCTCCAGGATGATTCTTCCCACAAGTAGCACATGGTGAAAATCTTCTACCTCGAACTTGGCCTTGCTGACCACTAGGTGTCACATCAGATGGAGCTCTCACTGAACTCTGACTAACTGTTGATCGACTTTGATTCTACGGCTGTTCAGAACTCATCTGATAACTACCACTAAGTCTTGAGTCACCCCCTTTCTTACTCTGATTTCCTTCTCCAAAAGATCGATGTTCCCTGTTTCTCTTCATTATCTGATAATCTAGCCCAACTTTCCAATCTCTTTCTGCAAACTCTGCTTTTCTAGCAAAATCTGCCATCTCTGTCAAACTGTCCATAGGAAATAATTGGATCCTGGATCTCAATTCTGCATTCAGACCATTAAGAAAATGATCCATCTTGCCCTGTTCATGGTCTTTCAAATGTGGAATAAACTGCACCAACTCATGGAAGGTGGTGTCATACTGATCTACTGTGCGGTTACCCTGAATCAACCTATAAAATTCTCTCCTCTTCTCATCCATAAAAGCAGAATTCATATAATTACTCATGAACTCCTTCTTGAACTTCTCCCAAGTCAACGCATTAGTCTCTGAGAATTTACCTCTTACACTCTTCCACCATTTATCAGCCTGCTCAGTCAAAATTCGATACACATGGTGGCATTTCTGTTCATCAGTCAATCTCATCAGTTCAAAAGCCTTCTCAACTCTATCCAAGAAATTCCCAGCTACAATGGGATCCTTCTTCCCATCAAACTCAACACCTCCATGCTGGAGGGTAGAAATACGGATAAGGGTAAGCACCAGGGTGAACATTAGGAGGAACACCTTCTGGAGGAGGAGCATAATAAAGTGGAGGGTAGAAACCCGGAGGAGGTGGATGAGGTGCTGGAATGTTCCCTGAGGTACTGCAGGGGCTGGAGGAACATTACTGCTAGGAGGATGATGAACTGAGGTACGATCCCCGAAAACCGAGGCTAGGGAATCTTCTACAATAGGATTAGGGTTCCCTTCAAAGGGTTCCCTGTCATAAGAATTAACCTCCTCATCAACTGGAGGTGCCCTAGTAGGTTGGCCAACATTTTCTATCCTACGAGTACGGACACGACCTGCACCTCGAACTCTGAGACGCGGAGGCATCTGAAAACACATGAGAGATGTCAACCGCTAAAAGACATAGAATAACTAATAAAGAAAATGAAGTGTCTACAGAATCTATGAACCCTGGGCTCTAATTCCATTAAATGTCACACCCGTCCCCTTAGGGTAAGGTAGGGGTGAGATGGAGACTACAAACTGGCAGAGTTTAGGTAGAGAGTAGTGTATGGATCAAAGATTTAGTAAAATATGCCCTTAGTAGTCGAAGTAAATAGAGGTTCAACGGAGTAAAGGAGTAAGAAGTTGAGGAACTAAGATAAGAAAGGAACCTTCATAGCAGAATGAGTCTCTTATGAAAGATATCAAAGAGATTATAGTGGAGAAAGAACATAGTAACCGTAGAAAGTTAAGCAACAAAAAGGATAAAGAGAAAGTATAAGGAAAATCATTATGGAAGATGCTTCTAGAAGGACTTGGTATGAGATGCGGAGTGATTGATTGATAAAATGGATCATGAGTAAAGTTAGAAAAGGCAAGCCAGATAAGTTTTAGTTGTAAGACCCAGTGTAGGAAAAGATACCTGACAGGAATACACGAGAGTCTTAGGCAAAAAGTATGTGTCACTGAAACACCATAACAGAAGGGCCTCAAGATTAGTTCCCACCCTCCCAACCCTCAATCGATACCAGTAATAAATATGGATCTGAAGCGTAACCTTGAGATACTCTAGAAGCAAGTGTAAGTGTAGTGATAGATGATCAAACATAAAACTCCTCATAACATCAGCAAAACAAGATAAGAAGAAAGGAAGAAATAATCTAAGTCAGAGATTTAAAGAGAAGCTATTAGACAAGGTAACAAAGAGAAGAAGTATTAGTTAAGCATACGATAAGAATGTAAAGGACAACGTTAAGAATAACCAAGAACATATGAGAATAAATATCCTTCGAGTAAGGGAACAGAGATATGACCCATAGTAGATTCAGTTATAGAACGAAGTAGAAGAGTAAATAAAAATGTTAGCTGATACAAGTATTGAAAGTGAAATTTTCAAGGCGCAACAACAAACAGGACAGGAAATACTAAGTAAGTATTAACAGAGTGTAGTATGATATAGAACCAAGAAAATAAGTTTACTATAGTACGGAAATCAATAAAGAGAAGATATTCTAGCATGCAATCGAGTATAGAATACGAGTTGATATAAAAGAATAATAAAGAAAGATCAAAGAGATGAGACTTACAGATATAGTCCAAGAATGAACGAGTGAACCTATTGAGAGTCAGAAAGGAAGTTGTTAAGTTAGAACAGTACCAAAATAATGTAGTAGTCAATTGATAACCGATATTTCAAGAAACCAAGGTCTAAGGAAATGATAGGTGCGTAAAGAAAGAAGATATTCCCCAGGTAAAAAGGCAAAAACATAGACCAAGAAAGTTCTTAGTAGATAGTATAATGATGTGAAGGATGAAAAGAGTATTAATAAAAGTTTAGAGAGTGGAATTATTAAGGTGCAACAGCTGTAGGAAAGAATACATAATAAGTAAAAGGTTATAGTAAGTAATAACAAGGAAAATTATGGTTAAGCAATCATATAAGGTACCCAGCCCTAGTCTAAGATGACCAAACCACTGCAGGTTTGGGATGGTTTTAGTCGCAGATATGGGTGGTTTGGTAGATTGGTATCATAGTACGGAAATGAAGAAATAAGTTAGTGCGAAGCTAAGATTGTCATAGAAGATGAATCCTCGAGCAACGAAATATTGGCAAGAATGTAAGTAACGACCTTTGAAAACAAAGTACGAAAGAATATAAGCTTTAACCATAACCAAATCCAAAGGAACCACTAGGAAATATCAGTATGTTAGAAAACTCCAAAACCCCCCTTAGGAAGTAGATATTTTGGAACTTGAAGAAGAGAAGCTTATAGACTGCTGAAAGTTGTAAAGGATGTACAGAGAGCTAATAGTTAAGTGATGAGAGAGAATAATAGGATCAAGTGAGAAAAATGAAACAAAGGAATAATAAGTACAAGTGGAATCTTTAGTAAGAGTCAAGGTATCAGCTACTAAGAATCTGATCAAATTAAGAAATTATGGAGCATAAGTAAAGACCTATAAGAAAAAGATCTTGGAGATAAGATATTTTGAGTTCAACTAAAGGTCCAGAAAAGAAATAGTTAAAGATAATATGCAAAAGTCTTACAAAACGAGAATTTAGAAAAGAGAAAAGAGGAAAAAATCAAGTAGCTAGTAGAATTTAGAGACAATAAGATAAGTATAGTAGAATCTCTAGATATTCTCGAAACTAGGAAGACCACGAGTTGGACACCAGAAAGGATTCGAGGACGAATCCTATTTAAAGGGGGGAGAATTTGTAACGACCAGCAGTTTTTACTACTACCTACAGTGATACTGTTACGTACGGGATAAAGGCATGTAAAATAAAATTATGTTAGGACTCAAATATGCTCATGGAATGACTTTGGGGACAATCGATAAATTTCTTGAAGTCTCGGGATGAGACTGTACCTTGTTTCCTTTGGACAACCCATGGTATTTGGGGCGTAAAATTTTCTTACGATCTTTGATTTTTATGAATTTATATTATCGGAAAGCTGAGAACGAGACCTACAACTTCCGAGTTGAATATTTTCCCAAATTCGGGCCACACGCTGATCAAAAACGCAAGTCAAAATTTAGATGAATAGTGATTTCGGACGCAAGTGATAAAATCTCAAAACTTCTCCATTTTTCTACACTCTTCTACATTCTTCCTTATATCATTTAAGTCCCCCTATATAAAGGGATTACTATTCATAAATCAAAAATTTGGAAACAAAAAAAAAAGAAATAAACGTAAGAGAAAGAGAGAGAAAGAAGAAGAAGAAGAAGAAGAAGAAGAAGAAGAACGCAAGAAGAATAAGAAGAACGCAAGAAGAAACCTGCGTTGTGACGCGTGCTAAAAAAACTGAAATTTATTTGTGTCGCAACGCGAGTTCATAATGTGGCCCGAATCAGTTTTAAGCCACCCTTGTTTCTTTCTAGCGTGCTTGAGGCCACCTTATAGGTCTCGTATCAGTTCATATGCATATCCTACATCGATATATAAACACGATAAACCTTATAAACAAGATACGATGATACATCATTTAGCTTAGCTAATTTTCGATATTCATTGTTACAACTTACATGCTAATTAAGTTTTCGACCCTAGAATATCTACAAGAATCGCAACTTTCCTCGGTAAAGAATCTAATACCAGCCAGACTCCAAAAATAGTGAGTGGACACTTCTTTCTTTAAGTTGATTTTATTTATTAATTTACTTGTTCTTTATAGATTAAGACTTACTTTTCTGCAAATAGGGCGCTGTCCATTATTTACTTACAGTTGATTTTCAGATAGTAATGATTTAGAAAAGAAATGATTTTCAAACATGAGATTTATGTTTTTCGGGGCATGAGGGAAAAACTCACCCCAGTATGTAACTTGAGACAGTATGGAATTGACGGTTACAGAGACGTGCACATGTAGAGGACTAGGGGGACGGCGATACGTAACGTCCATAGATTCTAGTTTCAGAGCCAGGATGACGGCATAGGTTCGTGTTCTCTACTCTTGTTCAGAGCTTGGGTAGTAGCATAGATCCGTACCCCCAGTTCTAGTTTGTGGCTTGGGGGACGACGATACGTAACGCCCCAAAGTCATGGATTTGCACTGCAGGCTACAGTTAGGCGTATGAGGGAATGGCGATACGTAACACCCTCATACGTCAAGGTTTTTCAGACACAGAGCAGTTCACAGAGAGCAGATTTTCAGAAAATAGTTTTTCAGAAAATCAGATTTTCAGAAATAGTTTTAGGAAACCAGTGTTTCAAAAGCAGTTTTCAGAAAGACAAAGTTTTCAGAAACAAAGTTTTCATATATATTATATCTTTGGAACTATGGTTTTGAAACTAAAAGTTTTTACATCAGTTTTCAGTTTTCGTCCACTCACTTAAATCTTATAATGATCTAACCCCCACTTCAGTCTTTATGTTTTGCAAGATTCTCAAAGGACGAGCCTGGGAGGACGGATACTGATGCAGTCACTAGGGATAGAGTCCACCAGTATGAGTCAGAGACATAGTGATAGTCTAGTTATAGTCAAGTGTGAGTCTTGTATAAGTCATGGTCGTGTGTAGTCATTGTAAACATTTATTATTAAATACAGTAATTAATATTGAGTTTGTTTTCTTGTTCTTGAGTTGGGCTACGGTCCCACAAAAATTATAGTCATATAAAGAAAAGTATATTAGTCCTATTATAGTTAAATAGTGAGAGGCTTATGGGGTTAGTACTGCTATCCCCTGCCGGTAACATCTCCCAGATCGGGGATGTTATATTTTCTTTCAAAACTTTTATGAGAAATCATTTATGAAAATCATGTATCTGGAATAACTAGAGAATTGTAGAAAATCTGACGCATGTGGACGTTATGTATCGTTGTTCCCCATACGCCTAAACTAGTGTCTTGGGGGCGTTACGTATCGTTGTCCCCCAAGCCACTGAACTAGAGTCAAGAGTGCTAATCAATGCCATCATCCTAACCATGAAACTTGGATTTAGACGTGTTACGTATCGTCGTCCCCTAGTCCTGAAACTATATGTGCACATGTCTATGATATCAGTCAATTCCAATATCCGTCAACTCCAAAATCAAAATAAAAATCATCTGTATCAAAATCAATAATTTTTCTCAAAATACTTTTGATAACGTTCTCAACAAAATCCTTTGCGCTCAAAATCTCAATTCTCTTATGTTTTTCCTTTAAATAACATCAAAATAGTAAAGAACTAAATATCTTATGTAAACCATAAAACTTTGAGATTATTAACGAATAACTGAAATAGGTAAATTTTGAAAGTAATTACTCCAGTCATAGCGCTATGATAAATTAGGGGCGGTACACGGTGTGAGTGACCTTCGAGTACATTGACGTCGATCTAAAGTCAAATCAACCATTATTTTTCTTCCTTATAACTCAGAATATTTACATAGGACATGAAATTATATGCAATGCATGAATACTAAATCTAATTAAATATTAAAAATATCTATGGTACCTATAAATCCTGACTTAGATTTGGATTTGTACAAGTACGGTAGCTGAAACTTATATTTTACTAATCGCTAGAAAATTCACTACTTGACGCCTAATTTTGAAAATTCATGGTAATTAATTGGGGATGAATCTGTAACATCCCCAATCCGGAAAATGTTACTGGTAGGGAATAGGCCATATTATCCCCATAAGCCTCAAATTATCTAATTGTTCAATACTATCAAACTCATCCCAAACATAAGTTCATGCATAGGGTCCAATGCCCAACACAATACTCATAGAAATACATCTCAAGTTTCCATACAATGAACTAAAATATACTTTTCATTACAAATCTGATGTTTGACACACTCAAAGACTGAAACTATGCAATGTATGTCATGCAACATTTACATGACATTGATTATGCTGACTTCTGGACTCAATCTGCCAATAGTATCTGTCCTCTCGAGCTTATCATCTGGGAGATCCTGTAAAATAAAAACACTGGGAGTGGGAAGGTTAGGTCGTGTGAATGACCTAGTGAGTGAACAGTTCAAAATGAAAATGAAATATTTTATAAAAATCCACGGTTCTAAAACCAAAATCATTTCAAGAAATAGTCTATTCTACTCTGAAATATTTTATGGGATTTCTCTAAATCGTGAGTTCTCTTGAGAATTCTTTAATAAATAAATCTCTTTAAAGAATCATGTCTCCAAAGTCTGTCTCTGAATCCATAAGGTATAAGTCAAGATTTTCTTTTAAAAACCTTTGTGAAAATCATTCACAAAACATATGTAAAATCATTTGTAAGAATATCATCGGTCATCATGTACAATAATCCCGTGGTCTTGGGGTGTTGTACGTACAGTTCCCCAAGCCATTAAACTAGTAAACAATGGTGCTATCAGTGCCACCAACCTGTCTCTGAAATCCGGCTCTAGGAGCGTTGTACTCACAGTCCCCCTAGCCCAATACCCACGATCTAGAGACATATGTCATCTCTAGTCCTGTATCCCTTGTGCACACGTCTATATTCGGTATCAATACCGATACCCATCAATACCATGTCCGTCAATTCCATATCTGAATCAAGTTACATCTGAGGTGGGTTTTTCCCTCATGCCTCCAAAATCATAAAATCATACCTTTGAAATCATTTTCATCATCAAAACATTAATCTGAAACAAAGCTTTATCAAAAGCTCAAATCATAATTTTCAACTCGCTTGAAATCATCATTTTCAAGTATAAATTAATCAAATCAATATCCACAAAATCGTAATATGAAAACATAATTAAAACTCTGAAATAAATACTCCCAGTTAAAAGAAAAATATCCACTCACAGTGATATGGCAATTTAGATGCGGTATGCGATGTAGGTGACTTCCGAGTGTTCTGACGTCGATCTTAAGTGAAAACAACGTTAGTTTTCTTTCTTTATAACTCATAATATTTCCATATCACATGAAAGAATATGCAATGCATGGATACTTAATCTACTGGAGTGTTGGAGACATCTATGGTATTTATGACTTTAACGGGCTTAGATTTGGAGTTATACAAATACAATAGTGGAAACTTATATTTCACTAATCGCTAGAAAATTCACTGCTTGATGTCTAATTTTGAAAATTCACTGTGATTAATTGGGGATGAATCTGAAGCTGAAATTTTACTGGAATGGTCCATAATGTATCTAGTGTATGTAGGTTTTTATGGTTCTCAATTTCAATACCAGAAACTCAAATTATGGACTAAAGTTCAGGGGCTGTGCAACCAGAAAAACTGGGCACATGGGCAGCAAATTGCCCGACTTCAAAAATTCGGTCTGGTCTCATCTTAAGTCCAAAAATTCTAAATTTTGGATATATTACTCCTTTTTGTGTATAGTTTATCCAAAAATTTACGCTTCATCAACCAGATACTAAAAACTTGACTTATAAGTAAATATTCACAACCTGTCCAGAATGTGACTTCATTAAACTCACTGCCCAACATACTAATTTCATCCCTCTATTAACTTTATTTAATTTGATCATCATTACCAGATTTTCGAGCTCAATAAACACATATTATCATACATAAAAATTATTTAATTTCTTAATCTTATTAAGGTCGTCATTTTATCGAACACTAGGTGTATATTGTGGATATACATTATATTTAATACAAACTCTTTTTATCCTTCCTTTTTGGCACTACTAATACACTTCAACATGTATCAAGCCTTCATTAAACAAACCAAAACAGCCCTTATCTTACTTCATAAATCAACAAGCAATATCAACACCAACCTTACCACCTTCACATGTTATCATCACCCAAGCACAATACATTAATCCTCAAATCATCAAATTACAACATTAAACTCCATGGATTCCAATGTAATCCATGTCCATGGTTTTCTTAATGTGGGGGTTTCTCAAATTATTAACTTCCCAACACAATAATTAGCTAAACCTCATCAACCTCAAGTCAATAACACCAATCAATTACCAAATCACCAAAATATTATTAATTCATGTTTGGACCAAATATTTCCTTACCTTGAATTCATTTCTCTCTTCACTAGCATAATCCCCAAAGCTTCCACTTCTTTCTTCTAAGCTTGCATGTGTGATTGAGCCCTTGAATTAACCCAAATTTGGTGGACAATATGAAGGAAAATTCTGCATCTTCTAACTCATCCCTTCTCTCACGTTTTCTTCTCTCAAAAATGAGGGATGAAAGAGTGATGCCCTCTTTATTACTAGGGTCTGTTTGCAAAAGGTTAAATAATGAAAAATATTTGAAACTTTAAGAATTCTCTAGTTTGGTCCGTACTATTCATCTGAATGTAATTTGTATTTTCGTTCTATTTTGGCTTCGAATTTGAAGAAATTTCCAATGTGACAGTTGTAGATCTCAGTCTTAGCTTTCCAACGATATAAAATTCATAAAAATCGGATATAGAATGCGAAAGTTACAGTCCAAATACTAAAAATTATCCATGTTGAACTTTTAAAATACATTTCTTAACGGTACTACAAGGAATTTATCGAATAAGCTTAAAGTAATTTCATGAGCCTAACACACACTTTATATGATCAAGTAATAGGTATTATTCCATTCCTAACTTAATATTAATCGGGTTACCGGGGTGTTACAGAATCTAAAGCTGAAATTTTAAATAGAATAGTTCTTAATGTATCTAGTTTATGTTGGTTTTTACGGATCTCAATTCTGATTCCAGAAACTTAAGTTATGAACTGAAGTTCAGGGGCTGTGCAAACTGCAAAACTGGTTATATGGGCAGCAGATCACCCGATTTCAAAAATTCGGTTCGGTCTCATCATAAGTCCAAAAATTATAAATTTTGGATATGTTACTCCCCTATGTGTCTAGTTAACCCAAAAATTTACGCTTCATCAATCGGACATCACAAACGTGACTTATAAATAAAGATTCACAGCCTGTCCAGAAAGCTTCCTAAACCAACAACATTACATAACTTTCTTATTTCGCCTTCTCATTTATTTCCTTCAATCCGACAACCCCCAACTGAATTTTCATTATTATAAGCACTCTTCATAACATATAAAACATGCTTAATTTCCAAATTTAACATGAACTTGGTATTACGTCGAACACAACCTCATTTTTTTACACAGTCTTAATCATCTCCACTCCCACTTTACATGTCTACCTCTTAACAACATCACTCAATACTTCATATCACATTTAAAATAGTACATTCTTCCTCCTAGGCTTAGCTGAATCCCCCTCCATCTCCACTCTCAAAATTTACAACATCACACAAGCTAGATCAATTACAAGTATTCAAATCATCATAAATCAAACCTTCTAACATCATCACAACATCAAATCTTATAAACCCCAATTTAACTCAATGTTTAGGGTTTCATAATTTGGGGGTTTCTAAAAAATATTACTTTCTTAATAAAATTAACATCTAAATGACATCAACCACAAGCCAAGAACATTCATTGATCACCAATTCATCAAAAATCAACATTTCAATAATTGGGTCAAGTTTTCCTTACATCTAATAATGATAATCTTCCACCAAATAAATGTCCAAGACTTTCTTTCTCCCTTCTAAGCTTATATGGAGTTGATATGCACTTGAGTCATCTTATGTTTGGTTGGAGAGATGAAGAAAATCCAAGGTATTTGGCTAATGGTGGTTCGACCAATGGGGGAAAATGTGAGGGCTTGAGATTTTGCCTTGGCTTATAATAAGCCTTTTAAAATAAATCTTGAAATATGTTGACTTTTCTAGAAAATTGGGGGGGAGTGTTAAACCAAAATATCCATTAACTAGTGGGCTTGGACTAGTTTTGTTTAGTTTTAGTTGTAAACTGAAATTAAAGTTAGTATTGGGCTTTTGTTCTTGAGTTGGGCCAATAAAAAAAAATTAGTCTCATTAGGACTATATCCAAATATGGCCATTGGCCCACTAAGTCACCAAAATTTTTATTAATGCTTGGAGAAAATTTCTTATCTAAATCACCGCGTTACGACTTTAGCTGAGCTTTGAAATTTCGGGTCATTACACCATGGGGGAGGGAGAGAGTTTTGTGATTTGATTGCCCAACCAAAACCCTAAGTATTAAAGAAAATGTAAATGTTTTATGACTTTAGGCTCACTCTCACTTTTCAAAATCCTAACTTTCCTTATTCTTGGTTTTCTCTCAAGTGTTCAGAGAAAAAAAAAACTTTTTATTACAATTTTAAATCTCTAAAGCGTTTAGGGATTTGTTTATTCTTATGAGTCCAGCCCACTCTTGCATTTATTGGTGGCAAGTGATAGCACGGAATATCTTTTGGAACTTGAAGCAAAAATTGTTTTCTTCTCCCTTTAGCAACTCACGGCAGTGAGCAGAAAAATTTGGTCACTGCCGCCACTTAAACCACATTTTATTATATTGCTTTTGTTCCTTGTGTGTGCAGAAAAATTTAGAAACATAAAGGGCTGATTAAGGGACTCTTTGGGGCTGTATGCAGAAAATATTACCCATAACTATTGTCCAAAAATCGAAAAAAATGGGATGTTTTTAGTAAGATGTGTGCATGTTTTCGGAGTGTAAAACTGTCCAGTTTTTACTAATGTTCAGGGGCTGTGTTTGTGTTATGAAAAACATCAAAAATAACACAAAACATTGACTTAAGGGGCTGGTCAGATTCGATCAAGAGGGGAAAAGAGCAAGAAAATTCTCAAGGTCCATCCTGGTGCCCAACGCACTTCCGTCGTACGAGGAAATCGTTTCCTACAATTGGCATCATGAGCGAGGTTGAAAAGTATTATTGACCCTCTTTTATTTAAAGTTTCTCTTTTTTAATTATTTTATATGTGATATAAATTATTTTATATGTTGTGATTGAGTAGGCATACTCTTATGTTTTTTTTTTCATGTTGTGGATGTGTTGCATTGGTTGTAAATTTTTTCATCTCTTATTTTTACAGTATTTTATTTTGGGGAATGTAAAGCCATAAGGTCATTTTTGCAAGTGTTGTAAAAAATATTTCGTTATATTTTTTTGATGTTTTATTAAAATTTTATGTAATTAATGAGCCGATGTCACTAATGACTTAATACCATTCCATGGAACAAGAGTTGAAGACCAATGGGATGCCTTCGTGATTTTTGTACTAATTAGATTAGTATTGGAAAAATAAAAGCCTTGTCAATGCAATTTTTATTATATGTATGTTTATTTTGAAATGTTTGAATAACATGTCAAATAGCTTAGGGTGTGTAATTATGCATTTTCACATGCCATAATATGTAAAAGATGCATGTATATTCTAAATCATAAATTTTGATTTTATGAAACTTAAAAAAGTTAAATTAGTCGATATTATGCATGAAAACATATTAAATGGATTCATTTTTTAAAAAAATTTAAAAATTAGAAATTCAGATTTAATATACATGGGATTTATAAGTGCATTATATTTTCCCTTGATATATCAGATGGAAACCCGAGCGTAAATTCCATAGTCGATTCTGAATGGATGGTAGTGTGATCTGCATTCAGGATACAATTTCACGTGCCATTGGAATTTATATGACTCTTATATTAATTAAATAGTTTAATTAAAATTTTGGCCCTTAATATGAATTTTAATTTTTAAACTAGTTAGTGAGCTTCAATTTTAAGAGTTAAAATTAATTAAGTCACTAAAGTACAGAGAGTTAAATTAGTTTAATTAAGTGAAATATTAATTTTGACAAATAAAGATTAGTTACTTTAAGAGTTATAATTGGATATTTCACTAATTTTGCACTAGTGTAAATTGAGTCATGTTTTAGCCGCACGTTAACTTGTAGACACTAGTGGAATAAAATATTAGATATTTTAAGTAGAAACCTTAATTTTTAAAATAGTGAGTGTGAGAGGGATATACGAAATTATATCACACGATCTCCGTTGTTAGTCCAAAAAAAGTGAGACTCAAAAGGCACCTTGATACGGCTTTCTTTTCGTCCGGATTCCGAGAACCGATCTACCCTACGGTGGAACTTCATTAGTTAAGTCCAAGGGTTCCGAAACAACGGTTTATGCCCACAAAGGAATGATTAAATATTTATCAAAATTCCTTGATCAATTCTAATATTGGTTGATTAATATAGGAATAAGAGTTATTCCGGCATATATTAACCAGTTGAGATTATCTTTATCTATCATGCAAATACTTGACCTAAACTATGGCATCACTTATTTGTTGAATGATAGATTTCCATGGCATAATAAATATTTTTAGGTTTCTAATTCATTATACATGGTACATGCATCATGTTTAATTTTATGTCTAAATATTTTTGATGATTTTAATATGCGATGAATGAATGTTAAAATACATGCTTGTTTTATTTTCCGCCATGGTTTCTTTTATCATATCAATTCTCTCTAATGAAAAATTAACATGAGGAAAATATTTAAATGAAAAAGTAACATGAACGCCATTTTGGTCTGTGAAGACCTTATGTCATGTATTTATACATTACGCATAGCTCGGGCCCCATTCAGGATAAACTTAAGGTCTTCACAAACCAAGATGACATTCATGTTACTTTTACATTTCACATAATTTTCTCCCACTAATTTATCATTTGAGAGAATTGATATGATAGGAGAAACCATGGCTGAAATTAAAATAAGCATGCATTTTAACATTCATTCATTGCATATTAAAATCATCAAAAATATTTAGGTATAAAATTAAACATGAAGCATGTACCATCTATAACGAATCAGAAACCTAAAAACAATCATTATGCCAAGAAAATATATCATTCCATAAATAAATGTCGCCGTATGGTAGGTAAAGTATTTGCATGATAGATCAAGACAATCTCATTTCATTAATATATGTGAAAATAACCCTTATTCTTATATTAATCAACCACTGTTTGATTTGATCAAGGAATTTTGATTAAAATTTAATCATTCCTTTGTGAGTGTAACCCGCCGTTTCGGAACTCTTGAACTTAACTAGTGAAGTGCCGCCATAGGGTAGGTCAAAACACCAAATACATCTAGAATTTCTATCCTCTCAGAATTTGATCTTGATAGAAACATAAAATGGACACCATCTGTAAGGGTACGAAAATAAAGTCGTCTCGATGCGCCTTTTGAATCTCACGTTATTGAACTAACAACGGAGATCGTAGGATATATTGTTATACATCTCTCTGCCACTCACTATTTTAGAGAATTATCTAATTTGTTTAGATTATGCGCGACTAAAAACATAACATAATTAATACTAGCTGATTATTAGTGATATCTCCAAATTTTAACACTAAAAATTTTGTTCACTAATTTTATTAGACTAAACTAATATAACTCAATTAAATAATTAAATTAAGTGTTCATTTTAGTGAGCTATTTCCTTTTTAACTCCTAACTTTTTTCACTATTTAATTTTAAAAAATAAATCTAGATTAACTAATTATTTCATTAAATTATTTAATTAGATATAGGTGACTTATGTTATTTTTATTTGATAACTTGAGTTGTATCCCGAGTGCAGACCACACTACCGTCCATTCAGAATCGGTTATGGAATTTACGTTCGAGTTGCCATCCTATATACCAAACCAAATATCTAGTCTCATATTAATTATCTTTTCCAAATTATTAAATTTTAAACTTGTATAAATTAAACTATTTATTTTAATATATGCATGTATAAATCTAGATTTTAACTATTTAAATTTATGTGTAACTTTATACTTTGATTAATTAAACATGCATCTAATGTCATGGCATGTTATAATGCATAAGTGAGCATCATATGCTATATGACATGTTATTCATATAATTTGAATTAAAACATAAATACATCAAACTAATGCGTTGATCGGGCTCTTAT
>SKCR01032783.1:0-126607 GCA_019454045.1 Zanthoxylum bungeanum | reverse complement strand
TTTGACTTTGGTGTTGAGCGAAATATGCATGTCGGTCGGATTCCATGTTGATTAGGCTTTGGTAGTAGCCCAATGTGTCAATTGGGTTAGATGAAGGCCATGAGATATGATATTAAGTAAGTTTATCACATGAGCATGTTGGGTGTCAATACGTGTCGTTTGGGATTTTTGAGGGACCAACGTGGCGACTGAGATATAGTGTCGTTTGAATCATTAGGCTAAATTTGGCCCGTACACTTATCTAGGCTTGGTGGTATTGGCTTCATCACTTCTCTCAAATGGAATCAAGCTTGTTAAGAAACATTAAATATTTGAAATTTTGTGACAATGTTGATTTAGACTTGGATTCGAAGTTAAATTTTATGTTGAATTTTTTTATTAAATTTATAATTGAATAAAAATTTATATATAAATGAATCTTAAATGTTCATTGTTATTCATGCACATGTAATAGAAGATTATAAAAAACATTGCACATTGAATCCAAATTTCTCAACTGTAAATGTCGTTTGTATAGCCCTAGGCTATTTCAAATGCAAGAATTAAAAGACCTTTTTTTGGGTTGTAGTAGATATGGGAATTTCCACCAACTCAAGCATGGACAGAGTTGGGATTTCCAGAAGAATTTTGTGCTGAGTTTTGGATATGTTGAAGAGGAGTTGTTGATAGCATACAAGATTATATTTACATGTGTACCCACCCATCTACATATTACAAATAAATTTATTGGGGAGTATTGTCAAATATCAAATGCTACCGATGTTTGTTTTCCTAAGATTTAATGTCGAAATAAACAGTGTAGGATTCATCTCTTAAGCTCTGCAATGGCGCCAGAAGAAAATTCCGATTTGCTCCTTTTGCCACGAAGCTGATAGGATGATATTCACTTGCTCCTTTTTCCATTACAAAGCTGGCTGCACGATTAAATCCAGCCTCTGTTGTCTCTGAATTGCAGCTGAGCTTCATGTTTTTACGCAATTGCAAAATAACCCCGGTATACACAAAGCAACCTTTATGACTTTCTGACTCCAAGGATACTGTTTCGTCCCTTCCATCCAATCCAGCAACGAGACGAAAAACAGAATAGTTATGGGCAATAAAAGAATCTGTGACAACAAGTTCATCATCTGTTCCATGCTGCACTATAAGCATTCCTGGAGAAGCAAATGGCTCTAGCATGACTGATTTGCCGATAATATCTTTGAGTGATGAAAATTTGGAGGAAGATTTATCATTTAAGATGAGTCTGAAAGTGGCATGAAGAGCAGCATCAGTTCCGGATTTTGGAAAAGTTTCCATTGTGATAGATTGGTTTAAGTTCGTTAGGACAAATCTTGAGTTTCCAGATTCTCGGGAGAAAGTAACTAGCTGAGAATTGTATGAGACAGGAATTGGAGTAATCCAGTCTGAAAGAGATGTAGCAGACTCAATTATGTCCCAGTCTCCATCACTATGACCCGCAAGCACATAAGGACCATAAAGAATTGCCTGAATAGAAGCATACTCAGGCCGATCATCTGAAGAAAGAAAATAAACCATGTCATAAATCATTGATTGAAAAATAAATAAATAAATTGTAAACATTCACTTCTCCTGAAGACACCTTGAATAGTCTCTGTCCTTAGACTGAGGGGCAGCTGAATCGTTAATCTGTCATCAGAGCTCCATGTTTTAAAGACAGTGTGAAAATTGCCTGCATCAGGATGAGTCCGTTGGTTACTTATCTTCATAGAAGATAAAAAAAAAAGATCAATCAATTGAAAAGATTATAATTGTATTCCAAACCTGGAGATGGTAGAGGCAAATCCTGGCCATTTAATGTTGCCTTTGCTCCAGTTGGACTGGTCCAAGTTGGTATTCGCAAGTTCAAGGAAGATGTTTGACCTGCCCCCTGCATAGATCAAATGCATCATGAATATTGGTTGCTTATTAAAATGCTTAACATCAATGCCAATTTTACAATCACTAACTTTCATAACCAGTACCTTCGAGGAAAATGTCAATGTGATACGAAGATAAGGATCAGAAGAAACAACAGGATCAACTTTCTGATTCACAACAATCTTTCCGGCTTTCCAATCAAGTGAGCTTGATATATACTGGATGATGTACAGACCAAAATTTTTTCCTTCCTTCTCAAAATATATGGAATCTCCCAACTTTGAGAATGATTCAATTCCTACATGAGCAGAAGAAGAAAATCCATTCAATCACATAAACTAAGAAAGCAACTAATAAATTTTTAAAAAAATGGTCAATGAATCTTGAGACCTGTGCCATAACAACACCAAAACGAATTAAATGGCGTTCCCCAATGATGGTAACTTCGTTCTTTGGAACTTCCAGGAGCTAGAGGAAGCAGATAAATCATCACTCCAGGCTCTATTCCTCGTTGGATGCCAAGCACGCCATTTGTTAGGGAACGCTCATAATAATCTGCATATGCCATTTCTTTTGTCCATCTAAACAGATTGCGAGAAACCTACAATATTCAGATAAGTATGCAATGAAATCGGAATGGAAATCTTGTTTCCTGATGAACAGGAATATGGTGACAAATTTTCAGCCATCAATGTCAGTCCATTATCAGCTTTGGTGTTAATTAGCAATTTGCAGGGGCAGAACAACGGTGTAAGAAATCGAATCCAGATTTTACTACCTGCTAACATCAACACCCGAGAATTCATATATAATCAACTTTACGGGGAAATTAGTAGAAAACTCATAATCAACTTCAAGAACACTCACATTCAACGAATATATCCAATTGAATAAAATGACTGTAAGTGCAAGGTGTCTGATAGAATCAGTAAACTAAAATCCTGCTACATGTTGGGAAATACACAACAAGCTCTTGGCTTGGACGGACAAGAATAATCAGTGATGATTCAGCATATTGTGAATTTGGTCAAGACTTGATGATAAGGAAATATGGTGTAATCTGTCCTTGCAAAGCCAAAGACATGTTGTTCAGAGGTCACAACATAATGAACTCAAGACTGTTAGATCAATTTCAATACATATGAGGATAGTCTTGTTAGGGTTGGTGCTCGGAGCGCCAATTCAGATCGTATTTATATCCGATTCATGAATACGAACAATACATTTTCCATAATATTACTTATATATGGTCACACCTCTTGTCTTTTATATACGTATACGAACTAATATCGATTAGAATGAAACTAAATCCAGTTTAGTGATATGTCTATATATTAGACAAAGTCCCCAGGATTTACAACGTAGTGCGCAGTTACAACATAGTTTGTAATTGACATTGGGAAGCGTCACTATAAGTTGTACATTCTCAAACAAAGTTCCTGATCAAGATTTACTAACACGGGTCGGTTAGTAAAATCTGATGAGTCTAGAACATGTCATATATCGGGACTTGGTCCAATAGTTTATCTCAATGAACCATGAGTCTTAGGAGACTCGTATAGACGTGTAAGTGATTATTTGATAAACACT
The DNA here is from genome assembly GCA_019454045.1 of Zanthoxylum bungeanum. Taxonomy (NCBI): domain Eukaryota; kingdom Viridiplantae; phylum Streptophyta; class Magnoliopsida; order Sapindales; family Rutaceae; genus Zanthoxylum; species Zanthoxylum bungeanum. Next base: position 123,136 of record SKCR01032783.1, on the reverse strand, counting down.
GAACGACTCATCGAAGATTTCCTAATAGATGGTACACCAACGTCAATAGGAATCTTCTCGAGTCGATTAGCATAGTGATCCTTCGACTTAAGATACCACTGTGGATATATGAGTCATCTTCCACACTTTGATGGCAATCACGTCACCGATCTATTTAGATCAGACCTCCACCTATTCGTTGAGTGTGGACTCATGCTCATGATATCCTGTGAGTATCAGATAGAATCCGTCAGTCTTGTGTACTGTACATGGCATAAGTATCTTGCACATGTTTGCGATCTAGTAAAACCATAGCTGTGGTACACTACGAAAGCGAGTTCCGAGTGTTATTTAGAGATCAAAAATTTGTAAGTCGACTGTATTATACTTCAGGGATTTGACGTTCCTATCTATATATCCGGTATAATATCGATAGTCTGTGACGAATGGATTATTTGTATGCAATGACCTTGACTTGCATAGTTTAGCTAGATTATCCGTGGTCGTCATAATTTACGAGTGGGTGAATTATGGATACGAAATTGGATTTCATGACAGATAAACCTGAACATAGAGTCTCACAATATGAAGTGCACTTGTTGAGCACTCAGGCAACACGTTATGAATAATATGGATTATTCATAATACTTTATCGGATTAAATAAGTTAATTCGAATCATTTAATGGTGAAATGAAAATATATGCATAGAATATCTAATGTCATCATTTGCTAGGGAAATGACTTGATGTAATAGGTTACACTTGGCTTTAATAATGGAAGATGTCATCAAATTGTTTTTTGCTTCCTTTAATTAAATTAACAACCCAAATTGACTATTTTATCTAGCCAACTTCGGCCAAGTAGGAAGTAAGGATTTGTTTCATTTTTGCTTAGTAAGTTCAAGCTTCCATGAACATAGAAAAGAGAGGTCTTAGAAAAAATAAAAAATGTTAGAGCTTTGTTGAAGAAAAATTAAAAATTAAGGTATTTTTCTTACTTTCTTCAATTGGAAAATTATTTCTATTGTTCTATCTATTTACATATGATGTAGATTTATTTTTCTCTCTCTTGAATATATGTTGAGATGGATGAATGCTTTGAAAATGAATATATGCATGTGTAGAAAGTTAGTAAGCTTAATTAATGTTCAATGTTATTAAATAACTTGTTGTCATTCTAGAGTGTTATGACCACTCTTGTAATACCTAGAATTGTTCAAGAGTTCTAAATTTGTGGTGACATTGATTGGTGTAGATATTAATTAGATTAATATTGACAAAATTGGATTTAAAACATGAAAAATGATTAATTTTGTTCCTTGATAAGATCTGGAAAATCCAGAATTTTAGTGATGAAAATTATGATTTTTAAATTTATTGGATATTTATTGGGCATTAGAATAACTGCCGGAAATTGTTTCAGGGTGAAAAATACGGGAAAACGGCAAAAAATGGAGTTACTGAGTGAGTACCAACCTTAACGAGTCTATTTTAAAATCTGATTTTTGGGTAAAAATTTCAGTTTTTAAATACTAAGTAATTAGAATAAATAAGTTTATTTTAATTGCCCAAGAAAAATTATTGAAATCGGAAAATTTTGATTTTCCGCGTTCCGCTGCGTTACCCGGATTTTCCCCCTAAAAAACCCAACAAAATAGTATCAGAGCGAGTCTGATTCTGAACACTCGATATGATTATACCTTTAAATTCAATGTTTAATTTAATCTTTAATTTATGCATGCATGTGTTTATTTAATTTGATTAAATAAAGTAAAAGCATCTTTTGCGGAAAATCCCTATTTGTAAATAAGGTTTTATATTTAATATGTATTTGATGCATGTTACTTGGTTCGTCTTGTCAATACCGCTCATGGATAAATAATCTACGATTATATCCGAGAATGTGCCAAAGCTGTGAGGATATAGCCAGTAGGAATTTATCTATACAGGATATATTTTTGATATTAGGTAAATTCAGGCAAAAGCGGAATCCTGAAAGTGCCAAAACTGTCACAACAAAAAACGATCAAGACCGAAACCTAGGAGTCACTGGTTAGTGATTGACAATCAGTTATCTACCTAATGAATATACGTCAGCGAGAACGTGCCAAAACTATGAGCCGAAATAGATTCATGGGGTCCACCTTTCACTATTATGTTTGATTTGATTATCGCATGTTTTGTATTCTGTCTGGGGATTACAATTTTGCATGAAATAGCGGGAGGGGCATTTTTAGATTAAAAATCCATGATTTATTTAATGCTTTATGATATTATATGAAATTGTTTTGACTACTAACCGTTTATTCGCTATCTATTTAATAGATCTGCGATGGCGGCACCTTTGAACAACCCCTTTGCTCGTATGCTTGATAAGAATAAGCTTAAGGGCGCTGAGAATTTTGCAAACTGGGATATGGATTAGAGGATCGTCCTCGAATCCGAAAAGCTGGGATATATTTTAAAAGGTTCATTACCGCTTGCTATATCTGAAGATGCATTGCCTGAAGAGATTGAGACTTTCCGGAAATGGGAAGATGATGATTCAAGGATTAAATGATTCATTCTCAGTTCTCTGTCTTCTGAACTGAAAAGGCAATATTTTGAGATGCATGATGTTTATAGCATGATGACACAACTTCGTGAATCGTTTATGAACCAGGAACAGGACGTGGGCCATAGAGTAGCAATGGAACTGTTTCATTCTAAACTTGACGAGGGACAGACTGTGAGCACACGTGCTTCATTTGATCGATTTGATGAGGCGTAGTGATTTCCCTCTCAATGATACTCTAGGACAGAGTGTCATACTTGGTTCGCTCCCGGCGTCGTATTGCCAATTTGTCATGTACTTCAACATGAATGGGATTCACTGCACTTATCGTGAGTTGCATAGGATGCTTCTCGCAGCGGAGGAGGATTTAAAGAATGGAGTGCCGACTCGCCTTCCGAAACCCACTTCACTTTTCGCTTCTTCCCACTCCAAGTTGAAGGGGAAGAAGAAGAAGGGAAAGAAGAAGAAAGGTTTCAATGTTCCTCCGCAGGCTAAGGTAGCGAAGCCCGAGAGAGCTTCTGAAGATAAATGTCATCACTGCCAGAAGGTCGGGCACTGGAAGAGGAACTGTCCTGACTACCTTGCCCAGATCGGGAGGGAAAGAACATCGACATCAGGTACTTTTATTTTTCCAGTTATTGATATCTCATTAGCTTGTTAACCTATCACAACTAGTTGAATTTTAAATTATGCTTGTCCTATTCACATTTGCAATTTGTTACAGGTGCTGACGGAAAATAGACGGCTGAAATTTGGGGAGATGCAGTTGCGATTCGGGAGTGGCGATTCTCTGGATGCGGTTGCAGTGGGCTTATGCGAGATTCCCCTACCCAGTGGGAGACTTTTGTTGCGCGACTACATTTTTTGTGCCAGGATGTGTGGCGAATATTATGTCACTTTTTATATTAGATACTAAAGGATATAATGTAAATATTAAGAACCGTTCTTTATATTTATATGATAGAAATGATATTCACATCCTTTGTTGTCCAAATGAGCATGGTCATTACATTTTGCATACCTCTCGAGATATTTTGAATAATGGAATTAATAAACTTAAATTATCTGAAATAAATAATACTGAACTTTGGCATATGAGGTTAGGTCATATAGGCGTGAAACGCCTAACCCAGTTGGTTAGGAATGGTTTGATTCCAGATCTCACCATTGAACCTTATCCAACCTGTGAATATTGTATTCGAGGTAAAATGACCAAAGCCTCATTTTCGGGTGTTGGACACCGAGCCACTGACTTATTGGAACTCGTACATTCTGATGTATGTGGTCTTATGAGTCAGACTGCACACAGTGGTTTTTCATACTTCATTACCTTTACCGATGATGTGTCACGGTACGGTTATGTTTATCTGATGAAACATAAATCGAAAACCTTTGAAAAGTTCAAAGAATTCTGAAACGAAGTAGAAAAACAAACTGGACAATTTATTAAATGCCTTTGATCTGATCGAGGCGGTGAATATATGAGTGGAGAGTTCACTGATTATTTAAAGGAGAATGAGATTCTCACTCAATATACTCCTCCTGGTACTCCACAACATAATGGTGTGTCAGAGAGGAGAAATCGGACATTATTAGATATGGTCTGATCTATGTTGAGTTTTACAGATTTACCCTATTACTTATGGGGCTATGCTCTTTTAACTGTCGCACATCTTTTGAATAAGATTCCTTCTAAAGCTATTCATACGACTCCATATGAGATATGGACCGATAGGAAATCGAATCTTAATTATATTAAGGTTTGGGGCTGTCTTGCATACGTCAGGATGACTCAGTAGAATAAGCTTTTGCCTCGAGGATAAAAGTTTATGTTTGTTGGATATCCTTCAAATACGAAAGGATAACTAGGTCTATAAGTAAAATTTTATCTTACCTTTAGCATGTTATAAGTCGTGCATGATTCTTCAGTGTTCGAATCCAGAGTGGTCGCCAATCGCTTCGGGTCTGACCTACTCATTCATACAGACAAAATAAATAAGAGCAATACGGAATCAGAAAATGAAGAACACCACCACCAATAATTAGACAAGGACACATATAACTACAGAATGATAAAAACTCACAACAAAACATGGATTTCAAGCAGAAGCAAGAACCAATGGAAGAACGAACAAGAAATTGTAATTGAAATGTGTAATATATGTACCAAAACTCTCCAACTGACGTCCCTCCGGTTGCATAGGTGTGAGAAGAGTTAACAATATCCATGAAGAATCTCGATAACGTCTGGCAATGCACACCAAATTTTGATGATTAAAGATTAAAATTTTCTAAGAAAACTTCTACTAGCATAATTTTTTAAAGGGTTATTTATGTTTTACTACTAAAGTTATGATCAAATAACAATTGGGTACTATGAATATTAACATATTACATTTTACTACTATACTTATAAAAATTTAACATTTTACTACTTTTCCATCTAAACCGTTAGTTGACCGTCAGTTGACCTTTAAAAATACTGTTTTATCCTCAAAATAAAATAAAAGTGAAAATTATAATTATACCCTTTAAAAAATATATCTAAATCTTATATATAACAATAAAAGAAATACAATCAACAATCACATTTATAAAAATACTTCAATCTCTAAATTATCCATATAACCCAATAAAATAAAGAATTTAATTTACCAAATAATTTAATAATTAAAATTCTCATAATAACCAAAATACTTTAAAGTATAACAATAAAAGAGATATACTCAAAAATCATTATTTCCAATATTCAGCCGTACGATTACCACCGTTGATTAGAATATTTATAATTTATAATAATGTGTGTGTTAATACTCTTTTATCCTTAGGATGTCAATATGATGTCATGGTCAACTAACGGTCAACTAACGGTTTGGATGGAAAAGTAGTAAAATGTTAAATTTTTATAAGTTTAGTAGTAAAATGTAATATGTTAATATTCATAGTACCCAATTGTTATTTGATCATAACTTTAGTAGTGAAACGTAAATAACCCTTTTTTAAATTCCAATGATCACCAAAAAGGAAAAATCATTGCCTTATAGTCAATAGGATATACGAAGTATCTAACATTTATGTTATGCAATTTACCTTATGAAGTAGATCACCAGTTACTTCATACCGCATTTGAGATCCAATAACAATAGGGATATGTGTATTAGAATGGAAACCAGAAATATCATCAGCCTACAAGCACAATAAATAATTTTTATGAATTAAAATCAAATTAAACTTCTAACCTCATTTATTAGACAGAGAATAATCAAATACCGCAACAGATATGCTTTTTATTTTATTTTATTTTTGGGCACCAGAAAATGAAATCTAATAGCCAATATGCAGCAAAATGATGACAGATACCTCTACAGCTAGTAATCCCAGAAAGCATGGTTTGTCAAAAAGGTGAGCCAGCACTAAGTGCTTTGGATCTTGCTGGAAAAATGGAAATAAGCCATTACAGAAGGTTAAAAGTTAACAATATTATGCATGCTCAATTGAACATTTTGAGAGTACTATAACTGATGCCTCCAAGATTTGAAAACCAAACCTAACTGGAAAAATGTAACATTAGCTACCGTTATGCTAAATAATTTGTAAAGGACGTCATTCATGCCACCAGCTTCTTCATTAAGTGACTGCCAGTGCCGTTCAATACTGTACTTTGTTATCATATTCTGAACTCGATTGTAGAAATACTCAACCATCCATTTTGTCATCTTCAGAGCTTCAGCATTACCGGCATATGTATATTGATCCAATAGGCCAGCCAAGATCTGCAAATGAAAGAGAGTAACTTTAAAGCAAGCTCTATGGCTTTAAAACAGAAACAGAGTGGACTCTACCTTGTGAATTGTGTAATATGGAGCCCAGACAGGAATTAGAGCTTCAAGGCGATCGAATTGTTCAGTTGGAAAAGCAGAAAGATATCCTGAACCAATTGATTTCTGGCAAGCTGATAGTGCAGAGACAACAGCCGACATTTTCTCTTTGAGACTTTCATTGTGAGTGCTTGCCCACATTAGTGCTGATGCACTCAAGTAATGCCCTTCAAGATGTCGAAAGAAGTATGTTAAGCCATTTGAAACCACATCAAATGAATCGATGCTATCACTTTATCCAAAGGCGTGCACCAAAGAAAAATAGAGGCTGAATAGGATATGATTCAACTTTTCGAACTTATTTAGAGGCAAAGTTTTAAATTAATGGAACTAAATCACTAGGTAATATGAAAAGATAATTGATACACTTACAAAGTTAGCATACAAAAATATGGCACCAATATCACCACTTGAATAAGAAATGATAAGGTTTTAATAACTCATTTTCATGTTACCCTAACATGATGTCACATTATAAGCCACATCATATACAAACTTTGTAAGTCTATTATTACTATATGAAAAATGCCTAACAGGAATATGTAACATCTCACGTCGCTAGCGAGAGGATTCCATTAATTAAGTAGAAGCGTTTTGATTCACAAAGCCCAGTGACAAAACTTTACTGTGAATGAGTATGACAAGTTAAACTTACGTACCTACAAAATGACCCCGGAGCTCGCCGGTTGGATCCTCCCAGCCTCCGTACGGCTTTCCCAGAGTCGTCAAACAGGCCGTTTTCCGAAAATTCCAAACCAATCTATCAACATCAAGCATCAAAAGATATTCCAAATTCGTTTGCTGCGCTCGCCAATGAACCGAATCCGAACCCAATCGAACATCATGCAATGAAACTTCCTTCAGAAACTCTCTAGGTGCAGGCACTTTAAACCCACCAGGATTTTTAATATTCCTGTACAACATAGCCCAGCTAAACTCATCTTGTTCCTCTCTCAGGATCTTCCTCGGCATCAAACTCAACCACGCAGAGTCATCGGATGGCGTCAGATGATTATGAGAGTGGATCATTTTTATATAGGATTCATTTTGGTTTGATCTGAATGTGTGTGATGCTAGTTCAGGATAAGCGTTTGTACACTCCTTAGCTAGAGCTGAAGCGCTCAAGAGAAACGAAATCAAGAATTTGAAGAACCCAACAAAACCCATCATTTTTTCCTTGGATTATGGAGTGGAAAATCTTCGAATTATGCTGAAATTTTTACAGAGAATCGTGGATATGGTGTTTTGAATCTGTCGATTCGATAGTCGATAAGTGGGGTATCTGTTTTTTATTATCTTATTAAGGATTTTAGGAAAAATCGACCTATTTCTTGTCCAATAACGATACGTACACCATGACCACAAAACATGATACGTGGGATTTATTTATCCTAAAAACGACTTTGCTGGACTTGAAAACGACTTTAATAGGTTACTACTACACATTATAGTAAATCTAGTGGTACTAGAATGGGGAATGTCTGTTGTTAAATATCCTTATTTAAATAATTTTTAGGCGTTTAATATATGAATAATATGGTACGCAGTAACGCAGGTAAAAATATATTGTATTTTTATTATTAACATGAATAAATCTTGTCGATGCTGTATCAAAAATGATGAAGATAGGACATGTGGGATTAATAATGTCTATATGAGCCTTTCTGCAATGATGTATAGCACGTTTCATATATTTAGAAATTATTTGGGAAAATTTGGTGACATGAGAAACAGTGAGATTCAAGGTCAAAATTAATTCCAAAACAAAATAAACTGTTTTGTACCAAACGGTGTTGTGGAATTTAATCCAAATTTTAATCCTTATTTTAATGCTCTCAAGTTTGGAATCAATTGTATATATGTTGGGGGTTTTAACGGTATAATCGGGTAACGCAGCTGAACGCGAAAAATAAAATTTTTCCGATTTTATTTATTTTTCTTGGGTAATTAAAATAAACTAATTTTTTATAATTACTCAATACCTAAAAACTCACAATTGTCGTGAACCCTTAAAGTTTGCATTTTGATCATTTTAGTCCTAAATTGTCAAATACAAGTTTAGGTAATTTCCAATCACTAACAAAATGATTTGTACATCTCATATACATCAAAATATATCATATATATATGAAAAGCCCCAATTTTGATTTAGGCATAAACCCTAATTTTTCAATTAAACAAATTAACCAAAATTAAATCAATGTCTCTCTTTAATACAATCTCTACAACACCAAACAAGCATCACCACTTTGAAACAACTCAAGATTAATTTTAGGTCATCATTGAGTAGCCTAACAACTCTAGAATGACAACCAAGTCATCAAATGACCAAAAGTGTGTTTATTAACCATTAACAAGCTTACTTTAATTTCATACATGTATATATATATTTCATTCAAGTATCTCAACACAAAACAAAGAGAGTAGAAAAATATATTTACATCATATGTTGTATCCTAGAGCATAGAAACAATTTTCTACAAAAGGAAAGAATGAAAATACCTTGATTTTCCACGCTTTTCTTAAGCTTTAGCACTTGTGTTTTTCTCTCAACTCTCTTTTTTGTAATATTTGGAGGTTTAACCTAGTGAAATAAAAAATGAAACAAATTAATATATTTATATTGTAACGACCCGGGTTATTTTAGAATATTAGCGTGAATTTTATTTTTCACGTATGAGGACGTGACCGAACGAGGGGACTATTTTATGGTAAAATGAAAATAATTTTAAGAAAATAGTTATGAGAAATTATTAATTTAATCTAGAAGGATAAAATTGGAATAACAACTAGAGTAAATAAACCTAGATAATTCTAGATATTTCTATATATATCACACATTTAATTATTCTAGAAACACACAACACATAAATATTATATATATATATATATATATATATCACCCACACACCTAAATTAATTATACATGTTCTAGAAAATACACACACTTATATATATAACACCACACGTGTATGTAAAATGAGGGGGAAAAGGGCAATACACACGCACACAACAAACACACACAGAGTGCACAAAACCGAAAACATAAGAGAAGAAATAGAGACAAATACATAAGAGATGAGGAAGACGAGAAGCAGGCCGAAAGAAAGAATCAGAGAAGAAATATCAGAAAACAGTTTTTTAGAAAAGGTTTTCAGAAAGTATTTTCCAAATAATATGACATGTTAAAGTAGAAAGTGGTTTACAAGTCATGCATATAAATCATACATTTTGGGTTATCATTTAAAAATGCATATAGTTGATATTATGCATATAAGCATTAGTATATTCATATGTATGTGTTTCAGAAAAAGTTTTAAAGTAACAGTTCATAAAAGCATGGCATATTGAGTAGAGAATAATTCACAAGATGGTTATATAGATCATATGCTCTAGAAAACATTTGAGATGCATATAGCTGATATTAATTGCATGATAGAATAATTCACGACTGATGTTTATATGTATTGTATGTTTACATAGAATGAGTATTTTGTTAATCACAAATGTATGATAACATTATTCCATATACATGTAAATGTGGTTGATACTTGTATGTGAATGTTTAATAGGAATAATATTTTAGAATACCGATTTGGTGATATTTCAAGAAAATAAAAGAAAGAAAGTTATAATAATAGCCTAGACAAATTAGTAAAGAAGGTGCAGAAAATAGAAAGATATCAGAGTAGCGCAGCAGAAACGTGATGAGGTTTGATACAGTAAATAAGAATATGGAAACTTAGTGTTATGTTAGAGATGTTTAAGATATAGCAGCAGGCAGAATTTAAAGTATGTGAATGATCAGATAAGAGAATCAGTAGCAAAGAATAAGTTTGTAAATGGATAAGAATTATATAGTGGCACAGACTCTGTAAATATTGCATGGATACATAGAAAGATTAGGGTAATACAGAAACAGAATTAAGACTTTGCATGTGTTTGACGCTCAAGGAATGAGCATAGTTATTTACTGAGTCTTATGACTCACATCCCAACAATGTTTGAGTTTTGCAGGGTTGTGACTTGATTGGTCGTTCACAGACACCAGAGCTTGAGGAGCCGGATAGCAGTATTGCAGTAAGCTAGTCACCAAGTCTTGGCCATATGAGAGTCAAGTCGTTTGTATAAGTCTAGTAGTAAAAGTTCGAGTTGTAAAAGTTTGATTGTAAAAGTTTTTGTTCATACGCATTTTCGGGCATAGAGTCCAATTATGTTATGTCTTGAGTTTATTGATTTAGAGTATATTATGTGTTTGGGCCCTATAGATTGTTGGAGGTGCTGGACTTTGATCCAGGTTGCATGACTTTTAGCAGAGGTCATGCCAAAATCTCATCAGAGTCAGAGGCTTATGGAGTCAGGATTAGCCTGTCTCCTGCCGGTAGAATCCTGGCTTAGGCGGGATGTTACATATGTTGGGGGCAGAAGTGGAATCCTTATGGTCGGATCGGTGCTCCGTGCAGCGAAATGGGTCTAACCAATGGATATCTAATATAAGTATATTTAAAATATTTTTATGTAAATATTTTTATGTAAAACTACATTCCGTTTCAAGTCCGTAGGAAAAAACAAAGAACAAAACGGAGTTTGAAAACTCCGAAATGGAGAAAATGAAGTTTCAGTAAGTATCAACTATGCGCGTTGCGATGCAGGAGTTTGGGCATCGAGGCGCTTCAAAGTGCAAGAGCAATGCGAGAGCTGAACATCGCAGTGTCACGACGGGAATGGTTGGCGTCGCGACACTCCTAAGTGTGATGTTCGGTGTCGCAATACTGAGGGGTCAGAGTCGCGACGCTGCCTTAGGCAATGAGTATTTTTCTACTTCAAACCATTACTAAACACTTCCAATTTACTTTGTCACTAATGAAAAACTCACTAATGAGAAGTTCAAACTTACCTAGTAAGTTTGATGCAAAGATCTAATCTCCTTCTCTTTGTTGAAATAGTTGGAGAACTATCAAAGTTTACAAGCTTGACTCCAATATCCAATCTTGATTCTAATGCTAGCACACTTCCGTCCAAGATCTAATCTTGATTTCTCTTAGATGAAATGTTGTAGAGGCCTCACAAAACTTCTCTAAACACTCCTCTAACTTAAGCTAATTTCTCCAAGAATTGCTTATATTTAACTTTCTCAAGCTTAATTAAAATTTTCCTAAAGCTCACTATTTATAGCAAAACTTAGGCAATTTTTATTTAATAAAAGTTCTAATCAACTTTTATGTGGGCTAAATCTATTTTGTCCAAATATGTATAATTAGGTGTGACTAATCACTTTTGTCTACCACTTTGATTTAATCCAATTAAATCAAGACAAAGATTAGGAAATGGATTAGTTCAATTTTTACCATTTTGATTTAATCCAATTAAATAATTACATACTTGCAATTATCATAATATCCTCAAATGATATATATAATTATTAAATTATGACAAAGCCATTGTGTACATATTGAATTACTACAATTAATCCAATTAGGTCAAAGTAAATAATCAATGTTATCCAATAACACTTGATTATCTTAGTTGATAATTATAATATCAAATATTTTCTTTTATAAAAATAATCGGTTACCCACGTGCTCAACGAGTACACTTCATATTTGGACTCTATAAGTTTAGACACGTTCGTCATAAAAGCCTAGCTAATATGTATGCAATTCGGCCACCTTCGAATCCGCGAAGAACATGAAAGACCTTTCTAAACTATACAAATCGAGGTCATCACATATGTTTAACAATCCCTCTGTCGTAGGCTATCTAAGTTGTGCTTAGGAATAAAAAATACATCATTTCTAAGGCGCAAGTCTCATGTCGACATGTCCACAATTCTTTACAACTGATGTGATCCACCCTAGGTGATTGACTTTGGCCAAAGTTTTAAGAATCGTAACTTACTTACATGGATATCTAAACCTCTTATGGTACACATACGAAAATTATTTCGTAATAATTTTACTAGGCATCATTATTTAATTAAATTAGATTTAATTACGTCGTAACGGAAAATTCGTTTAATTGGATTAAACGAACCCGAGCCCGAAGTGTGTAGTCTCAACCAACTTGAATTTTGAATTTAAGTGTGAGACCCACTAAATTAAATCACTAGTCAATCTAGTTGAAGGAAGTTGTTGAGAGCATTTAATGGAAACTTGCTCAACACACTTTGACTTTTTTGCTTTTGGAAAAGCATATACACTTTTTTGGAAAAAGAAATTGGTTATTGTTTTTTGAAAACAAAATACAAAAACATAAAATTCTCTCTGTTTCATCTACCAAAGTCGTGAGCTCCTCTCTCTCCCATGGAAATTTTGTTGCAAAATTTCTACCTTGCTAGCACATGAGGAGTCAAAGAAATGTGACATGGAAACTCATCATTGAGTTGGCAACAACAAAGAAAGCTTTGAGCTTCCACACATCCATGGAAATATTTTGAATCTCATCCGATCATTGTAAATTTTTTTCCACAAACTTCTTGATGTATTCACACACAAATCATCTTAATGATCTTGTGGTATGTGTAGGAAACTAACAATGGTATCAGAGCGAGATCTAAGCGTGATTTGAATTCTAGTGTTCTAAACTTTAATTTGGGATTTTTTGCTTGGAGCATGATTTGTCTAAATTGATTGCTTGGTTGTGTTAGTATGATGATGAATTGGATTTGTGCATCTTTGGAATTGAGATAAATTGATTAGATCAAAAATCTCTAAATTCCTTACGTGGCCGAATGCACCTTAGGAATTGTTCATGGTGATTTTTTGAATTTGACAATTGGATATGTTAATTTGCATGAAATTGAATGTTAATTATTGATTTAATTTGATTGAAATCAAAATTGGATGTTAATTTCATGTATTGTCGTGTTTGCTTCAATTTGTGTTGGACATGAATTGGATAATTAAGCATGATTAATTAGATTAATTGGTGTTTTGGAAACATTGGATTAATTGATTAATTTTATTAATTACACTTTAAATTGAATTAATGTGTTTTTGGAATATTTTATGTTAATTTAATTTGTTGTGATTAGACTAAATGGGCTTGGTTGGGCCAAGTATGGTTTTGGACAATTGGGTTGGATCCAATTGGGCCTAAAATCATTTCCATAAAAGTCAAAAATATGACATTGGGCCTTTAATAATTTAATTGGGCCTAATGGGCCAAAATTAATTTTTGGGCAAATGGTGATTCCTAATTGGGCCTTGGCTTTTGGGTTGGATCCATAATGGCCAAAGCCCACGCCTAAAGAATTAATTGAAAGCCCATTGGACTTTAATTGAATAATATTGGATACTAATTGGGCCTTTGAGACCCATTAAGATTGGATTTAGGATCCAAGTCTTTAAGGCACATAAATAAGTGTAATTATTTAATTTGGAATTAAATATGAATTAATATTGGTAATAATTGGAATTGGATTTAAAATTATAATTCAATATAATTCAAGAATACGTACTTTGAGTATTTATTCTTAAACGATTTGGACTCGCGCAAATCAAATCATTGTTTGAATATTGGATGGTCATTAATCAAAGATTAATTAATTGGATTAGATTGATTGAATAACATACTTTATGTGAATACTTGGATGTATTTATATGAATAATGTATATCAGATGGATATTAGAAGGGTGTGGGCAATTTTGGAAATTGTTGTAATAAATTTGGAATTTATTTAAATTGGACCTGCGTGTCCAACATTTCACCTATATTCTCTTTGTATTTCTCTTCTCACCAATTCCTCTCAATGTAAATAAGGTTTATTTTAGTGTTATGTAATTGGGTAGAAGTATGAATAATGCTAGCGGGAGAGAGGAAAGAGAGAGATTTGTTCTAGGAATAAATTATTATATTTCCATCCTCATATCATTATTAAATTTTATCGCGCCTTATTATGCTTTTAGAATGCATATTTAAGGGTGTATGATGAGACCTAATCAAAGATAATAAATTCGATGCCAATTTTCGCGAAAAACCCTCAACATATATTAAGAGTTTTCCTTTTATTGAGTGGTTCTCTCTCAAGATCCAAGATTGGCATTGGTTTGTTAGCCGAAGTCAAGATCATTGTCCATCGCGGATGTGTTTGAACCACGAAAGCTTTGTTCCATATTGCATGTCTTGGGCGGTTGTGACTTGTTTTCCAAAGTCAAGGTCACTTCTTGTTCATCGACGTGGATTACGAAGCTTTTCCACTATCAATGGGTCCCGCTTAACAGGAATCATTAAGCTTGTTGAGCCAAAGCCAAGGCTTAGTTGATTCAGAGGAAAAGGTTAGGAAATTTATATTGGATATATATCTCGAACTTGGAGGTCCACCTACCGAATCTAGGAATTGGATGGGATCCAATTGATCTTAGAGAACTACCTAGTTAAGTTTCATACAACTTGTTGGCCAAAGTCAAGGTTGTGTGTTATTTAACGGGATCCTAGCCCACTAGGAAACTGGGTTTCCCGAGTACTCCACAGAGGGTTAGAGGCTCGCCGAAAAATAGTGGGAGGCTAGTATTAAATTTTCCAACACGCGTTCTTTTATTTTATTTATCGTTGTTATAAATATATTAGTTGGACTAATATTGAATATTGCTTTCTTTGAACAGTTAGACTGTAAAAGACACTACTCCATTTATAGTTGATTATATAGTTGGACTATAGTAACCATTGCATTTTGAGTGTACCCAAAACAGTTGATTGGATAGTTAGACTATTGCAATCGAGATGGCTGGAAAGATTAGCGTTAGGGACATTATCATAGGCGATAATGTCTTTAACGACTCCAATTTTCCAGATTGGGAGATGAATCTCAGGATAGTCCTGGGAGTCGAGAAATTACTCTATGTCATAGAGAAACCTCTCGGGCCTGAGCTCAGAGTTGAGCAAATAGTAGAGCATGAGCTTTGGAAGACTCATCGTGATGATAACTTTAGTGCTCAATCTGTCATGCTTGCCGCAATGACTCCTCAATTTCGTCGTCAGAACAAAGGATTGGATCATTATAGTATGATGTTGAAATTGAAGGATCTTCACAAATCTAACCTTAGATCTAAGAAGTACGAATTGCAAAAGAAGCTCTTTCGCTCGCGTATGTCAGAGGGTACGTCTGTCGAGCACTAGGTGTCGCAGATGATTGCTGACATCGAACAGCTAGGTTAGCTGGGCATTACCTACGAGGCCTAGACTTCCATAGCTTTGATCTTACAGTCTCTGCCCGAATGTTAGGGCAGGTTCACCATGAACCAAGAGAAAACTCTTAGAGAGTTAATGAATATGCTCTAGGAGGCAGAGCCAGAGCTTCCAAAAGGGCAAAAAGTGCAAGGCGCATCTTACTTCGACATCCCAGAAGGCCAAAGCTTGGCCGAAGTCTTCTAGGGGTGTGAAAAAGGGCAAAGGCAAAATCGTCACAATCTTCTGGGAAGATAAATGACATATCCCAAGATGTCTACCTAAACTGTGGCAAACAGGGTCACTTGAAACGTGATGGCCATATGGACAAGGCATACATGAAGGAAGTGAAGGCAGGAAAGGCTCCGACTTCAGATATGTTTGTTATTGTAATAAATGTGTCCACTACTAGTTTTAAAAATTAGATTTTTGATATTGGATGTGGTACATACATATGTATTGCTGTGCGAGATCTGCTGATTAGCAAGAGACTGGCTTCAGATGAGATCGACCTGCGAGTCAGAAACGGGACGAGAGTCACTATTTTGGCTGTGGGAACCTAAGTTTTGGAACTGCCCTTTGGGCATGTACTTAAATAAGGAAACTGTTATAATGTACCTAGTTTGACTAGAAACATTATCTCTATATCTAGTTTAACCCATTGCGGGTATACTTTTATGTTCCAGAACACTTCGTGTTTTGTTTATAAGGATGATATTGAGATATACACATTAGATGTGAATAACAGTATTTATATTTCGAATTTAAATTAATCTCAAACATATTACATGACAAACAAAAGGCTCAAACTAGATAAATCAGATGAGACTTATTTGGGGCATTGTTTTCTGGGACACATTAAACAAGACTCTTATATCCACACTTTCGAAGAGTGGATACTTGGACAGATTTGATCTTAATTCAAATGACGTCTGCGAATCTAGTTTATTAGGCAAAATGCTTAAAACGCCTTTTAGCAGTAAAGATGTACGTGCCACCGAGCTGTTAGCCCTCGTTCATAGTGACGTATCTGGGCCCATGTCTAGCTAGGCTAGAGATGGATAAGAATACTTCGTAACCTTTACGGATGTTGCATCGCGTTATGGTTATGTGTATCTTATGACACACAAATCGGAAACTTTTGATAAATTCAAAGAGTTTCGACACGAAGTAGAAAGATAGACCGGCTAAAGTATTAAAACATTTCGGTTGGACCGTGGTGGAAAATACTTGAGCAATGAGTTTCTCGATTACTTGAAAGACTATGGTATTCTTTCACAGTGGACTCCTTACGGAACACCTCAAATGAGTGGTGTGTTCGAACGGAGAAACCCAACTTTGTTGGGCATGGTAAGGTCAATAATGAGTCGTACTGAGCTACCAATTTCCTTCAAGGGATACGCATTCAACAGTGCAATACTTATTTTGAATAAGGTTCCGTTAAAGTCTGTTGGACAGACTCCATATGAAATATGGACATGAAAGAAACTGGGTTTCTCATTCCTGAAGATTTGCCGATGCTAGACATACGGTAAATGTTTGGATGGTACCAAACTAGAACCCAAATCAGATAAGTGCCTATTTGTAGGTTATCCTAGGGAAACCAAATGATATTACTTCTACAACCCATAAGAAAACAAAATATTTGTTGCTCTCCATGCGGTTTTCCTTAAAGGAATTCCTAAATGCAGTGGTAAGTGGGAGGAAAGTAAAACTCGATGAAAATCGGAGTGATACTATTCCAGTCACCGATTCCTTAACGGAACACGAACAGTTCATCAGGGATAGACGATCTTCTAATAAAAAAGAACCGCGTAGGTCGGAGAGATTCAGAAAACAACCTAAGAGGTATGGGTTTCTGATCTCACCTCATGTAGATATCAATCTTATTGAGGAAGACGAAATGACTACGTATGAGGAAACGATACAAGGTATCGACTCCACTTTATGGCAAGGTGCCATGAAGTCCGAAATGGATTCCATGTATACCAACCAAGTTTGGACACTGGTTGATGTTCCAGAAGACATTATGCCTATTGGTAGCAAATGAGTCTTCATGGTGAAAACAACCATGGATGACAACATACAAACGTACAAAGCTAGGCTTGTAGCGAAAGGGTATCGTCATCAACATAGTGTTGATTATGATGAAACCTTTTACCCGTTGCCATGATTAAATCCATTCGGATAATACTTGCTATTGCTGCATATTTCAATTATGAAATATGGCAGATGGACGTCAAAATCGCTTTCCTTAACGGAAACCTTTTGGAGGATGTTTACAACAGCCTAACGGTTTTGTCGTACCATAATATGCAAACAAGGTTTGCAAGTTAAATCGATCCATTTATGGATTGAAGCAAACATTGTGTTCTTGGAACCAACGTTTTTATGAGATTATAATGGTATATGGTTTCATTCAAAACGAAGATGATTCTTGTGTATATAAGAAGGTTAGTGAGAGCGCACTGACAATGATTGTCCTATTCGTTGATAATGTATTGCTTCTTAGCAATGACATTCCCATACTAAAATCGGTGAAAGTTTGGCTTTTATTAAAATTCTCCATGAAATACTATGGAGAGGCAACCTTTATTCTAGGAATAAGGATCTACTGGATAAATCTAAAAGTTGTTGGCACTCTCCAAGAGCTCGTACTGTGACAAATATGTACGCGACCTGGTGTCTCATATGCTTTGAGCATGTGGAGTCACTATCAGGCCGATCCAGGTGATGGTCACTGGATTGATGTTAAGAACATCCTTAAGTATCTTAGACGAACTAAGGATATTTTCTTAAGTTATGGAGAATGAGAACTTGAAGTGATTGGGTTCACCGTTGCAAGTTTCTAAACCGATAAAGACGACTGTAAGTCGCAATAAGGGTACATATTTTGTTTGAACAATGAAACAA
Organism: Zanthoxylum bungeanum; assembly: GCA_019454045.1. Lineage (NCBI taxonomy): Eukaryota > Viridiplantae > Streptophyta > Magnoliopsida > Sapindales > Rutaceae > Zanthoxylum > Zanthoxylum bungeanum. Next base: position 104,647 of record SKCR01032783.1, on the reverse strand, counting down.
TGAGCTGAAAATCTTCCAAGAAAGATACTATTGCCGATTCAATAACAAAAGCGGAATACATTGCTGCTGCTGAGGCAGCAAAAGAAGCATTTTGGATCTATAAACTCCTAATTAGATTATGAGTAATTCTATTAGCAGGGGAGCTGGGCTATAGTACAGGCTAAGAAACCACGGTCTCATCAATGATCTAAGTATGTACTTCGACGATTTCATCTGATTCATAAGATCATACATCGTGGCGATGTCAAGATCGCATCAGATGACAACCTTGCATAATCGCTGGCAAAAGCGATATCTCAGCATAAGCATGAGCGACCCGTACATAGTTCAAGTGTTGGATACTTGAGTGATTGGCTATAGGCCAAGTGGGAGATTTTTGGACAATTATGACTCATAGCATCACTATTTGTAAAAGACATGATGTTCTTTGTACAAATTAACTATGTGACAAAGGAAGTTCCCTTTTTATCATTTTGTAATTGGATTAATTGTATATATAAATGATAAAAGTCCATATGATCAGTTCCAGATTAATAAGATATGAGACAGTATTAATCCATGAAAGGTTTGATCATTAAATATCCCTAGTAATAGTATTATCGAGACTGGACATCGATAATGCGGAATAGGCTAGTATTGCACTTGTGCGAGTTATGGAAGCTTAACGACATAATTCTCATATATTTAAGTATTGGATACTTATGCAAGTGTGATAAGAGGTTCTGTTAGCCGTTGGACTGGGAATAGCTTCGCTCTAGATACACCCCTCAGAATCCCATTGGTAGTATGACTATGTGTCTATGGGAATCCGAATCATGGTTGGTGTATATGGTCTTAACCTGAGACTTGCATCGCTAATACTTACGACAATCAATATACTTTGGTTTTGGTCGTTCGGAGCTTTAACAGGTTCTGTGTACGCCTCTTTTGGGTATACTGAGAATCGTAGTGTGTTGGGTGTGATGTCAAGATAGAAGTATCACTTCAGTTATATGGAGATGATGATCACATAGGATACAGAACCGATACTCTTAAATGCTGCAGCTATCGGGATAATATGACTAGGTCATGATTATCCGATTACAGAGACTAGTTGCTAGTGATCCGATATGTGCTTCGTACGGAGCAGACACAATTCCAGCCCTAGGCCTAGCATGTGACATCCGATACTGGATCATAATACGCAGTACTTGGTGTACTACGCTTGATAAAGATTACATATTCCTCGTTAAATATTTCTGGAGAATTGGGTAGGCACGATGCTTTGTTAGAAGCCAACCATATCTTGTAAATCGGTAAGAATACGGTACGGGGTATGCACGTGTTCGGATAGTCCGATGACCATATTTACTGCCAACATATCCAGAGATCTCTTGGGTTGCTTCCCAAAGATTCACCAATGACATTTGACTCGAACAGAATAATCTAGGATTAATTATGAGAGAGAAAATTAATATGGATTAATTACGACAAGAATTAATCTGGGATTATTTATGAGACAAAAAATTAATCTAGGATTAATTGTGTCAAGAATTTATCTGGGATTAAATTCATCTAGAATAGAGAACGCGATTAATTTGGAATTAATCGGTAAAATAAATTTAATAGTTAAATTGTATTTTTCTATTTAATTTATTTATTTGGGTTAAAATAATATATTGGATATATTAATTGAAATTAGATTTTAAAGCGGAATTAAAATTGGATTTTGATTCGGGCGAACGAATTAATTTGGAATTAATTCGTAAGCGACTTTCGTAATAATTTTACTAGGCATCATTATTTAATTAAATTAGATTTAATTACGTCACAACTGAAAATTCGTTTAATCATATTAAACGAACCCAAGCCCGAAGTATGTAGTCTCACCCTACTTGAATTTTGAATTTAAGTGTGGGACCTACTAAATTACATTACTAGTCAATCTAGTTGATGGAAGTGGTTGAGAGCATTTAATGGAAACTTGCTCAATACACTTTGACTTTTTTGCTTTTGGAAAAACATATCCACTTTTTTGGAAAAAGAAATTGGTAATTGTTTTTTGAAAATAAAATACAAAAACACAAAGAAAGGTGATATGGAAACTCACCCTTGAGTTGGTAACAACAAAGAAAGCTTGGAGCTTCCACACATCCATGGAAATTTTTGAATCTCATCTGATCATTGTATATTTTTTCCGCAAACTTCTTGATGTATTCAGACACAAATCATCTTAGTGATCTTGTGGCATGTGTAGGAAACTAACACATTCCAGAACGAACTCTTCAAGTAAAGAAATCACAATAGATCTCTTCTTCGATGAAACCATTCAGGAATGCCACTTTATATTCCTAGCGAAAATACATACTTTAATTTCAACATTAACCAACAGATCCTTAATTGTTCAATTAGTGTGGCTAGAGACAAGTTTCCTCAAAATCTACAATAGATTGTTGAGTATAACCTTTCTCTCTGTCATACTATAAAGGTCAAAACTTTAATAAGATCACTTTACTTTTGCTGTGGAAACCATTTGCACATTTTATGAACGATTCATAACAAAAGCTTAGTCAAGTTCAAAACATGATTGTAGTAAGCTACGAACAATCTTAGATCTATGGTTCAATGCTAACTTCCGAGATCGATATCAAATATCGCTCCCATTACAAATTATAGGATAATTTTTTATGATAAGAAAACTGCAGAACCATTAAGTATCAAATATTTTACAAATGATTCTGACATCCTATTGGACTTATATGGAAGCTGTCTAAGGGTCTTTTCATGTTATTAATAATGTAGTTCCATTTATAGTTTATCACTCCCATATTTGACTTCAATAAGTCAAGTCATTTCTACAATGGTCAATATCTGATGTTACACACCAAGTAATAAAATATTTTTTTACTCGGGATTGTAGAAAAGATATTTTATTAAATTGAATACAATATTATATTAAATAGAATAAATGATAAACTTTTACTTGTACCTTCGAGGCGCAAATATTTTTCAATTATATAACCATTATACAAAAGAAAGACTCAAATATCAAACTTCTCAAAATTTGAATTTTCTAGCTATACATATCATATATGTAACTGTAGAAACAAATGAAACCTTAATTAAAAGGATGAATTAGTGTTATTGGAGCATATCCCTAAGAGTATTGAAGCTAATTCGGTAACACTCAATATTAAACGAATCAAATCATATAAGATTCGATTTCTCCGACTGACCAATTCCATCACGAAGGAATCGTAGAAGAATCATATTGAGTAAGAATCATATTCATTGAATAATCTTAGAACTAATTGTCATAAATTTATATGTTTGATCATATCAAATATCTTTGAACAATTCAAATATTTATCATGAATTTTAAAGATACAGTTTGCAAAACTTCAAATTGAATATCTTTGAACCAGTCAAAATATTCTATCCGCGTTTCATTAGAAACATATTGAAAGTTCTCGAGCCATTCAAGACATTCAATATGTGTTCTTTTAGAAACACGTAACTAAGTCATGACAACTCATTAACTAAGTTACGAAGAATATAAAACTATACAAGGCAATTTATAATTCTTTAAGCTACATACATCTAATGTATCAGTTTAATAAATCTTATGCTCCAATGACAATCATTGATTAAATGAGATTTAATCACATTTCCAAATACAATATTCATTAAATGGATAAGGATATGTGGTGTGATCTCGTATCATACCATCCTTTACCATACCGAAACAACATCTAATGCTTAAATGATAAAATCACATAAAGCATTGTTCTAAGTTATTTACTTAACCGAATATTTTTCTTAATGTTTATCTCTTCGTTAATAACACTACTAGTCATATTAAAATATGTAACAACTATTTATAAAGAACAAGTAACTATCCGATAGTCACAAGTTCTTATATCAAATATCAAAACAATCATTAAATAATATTTAAATAACTAGATGGGAGATCTGGTATCCAATACCTATAGTTGTCGTTTTGTAAGAATCAATATTCTCTACACATAACTATAGACATCTCCTTACTTTACTTTATAATTTTCCTTCAACTATTCAGAACTATTGCAAATAATTGATTATCAAACTGTGTCAAGTACATTACCTCTAAAGGTCACTAAAGCCAGGAAACATCATTATCAAAAAAATAAATACCTAATGTGTTTTTCTTAATGCCAGTCAAGAATCTCGAGACATGAACTAATTCAAGTCAATTCTCACTGCAAAAGAAACCATTCTCTCTAGTCTATTATATCCTAAAATAGATATCTTGTTAGATTACCTATCGTGACATAGTAACTGTAAGGGTTGGTGCTCCAATTGGAAATCCAGATCATATTTATGTCTGATTCATAAATACGAGCAATTATAATTTCCATTATATTACTTAATTTAATGGTAGCACCCTTGTCTTTTATACACTTATTCAATCTAATTGCGATTAGTAATCTGATTACGATTAGATCGAAACTGAATCTGGTTCAGTGATACGTTTATATTAGACAAAGACCCTAGGATTTACAGTATAATATGCAGTTACAACGTAGTTTGTAATTGACATTGAGAAGTGCATTATTAGTTGTATATCCTTAAATAAAGTTCCTAGTCAAGATTTACTAACAGGGGTCGGTTAGTAAAATCTGCTGAAAAAGTAAATGTCGTATATCATGGCTTGTTCTGATGGTTTATCCCAATGAACCATGAGTCTCGGGAGACTCGTATAGACATATGGTCAAATGTATGATGTTGATAGTGTCATGAATCATGCTAACCCAAGAATCTCACATGATTCTTCAGCTGTGGCCACAGTCTCAAACACTGATCACACATATCAACTCGCGAACTGGAATACTACTCTTATAAGAAAATATTATCCGAGAGAGTGCCGATTCTCTGTTGTATCTTTACAAACTTCATGTGTTTCAACAAATGACCCAATCATACCCTTATGACCGGATCTTTTGAACCGGGGAGGGAGAATGTCAAAGTTATTTGGTCCACACAAAAGATTGTAAAGACCTCAAGTCTAAGGACTTGTCATATAATCGATACATGAAAGTTCTCACAGACACATGGGATAAACACTCCATGTGAAAAATTTCGGCGGTCAGTTCGATGGACACGAGCAACTCATGCATCCATGTGATACACCAAACGGACGGATCTCCGCTAGTAGCCTATGAGATCGGCTACCCCACTTAAAGGCATATCATATCATCATGCTAGTCTCTCCGCTTTGTTAACGCCCAGATTATTCACAAAACTTTGACTAGGAACATTTGAGAGTAATGATTCTCATAAGGCGTGGAAGCCATCATCTTATTACTCAAAGGGCTTTATTACAGTGTTTGATGATTCATATAATTTATGTAAGTGACCGGCGTAAACACACACGTATAACGCAAGCGCACGTATCGTTCAAGTAGTATAAAAATATCGATCCCACGAGGACTTAATTCCTACTGTTGTTATTAATTGTTGATACTATTTATTTACAAATATCTAATAAGATGATTGATTGATCTGAAAGGATAATGATTCTAAAAACAAGTAAAAGAAATTGAAAGAAGATTAATGAAGATTAAAACTATATAGGGTTGTGAATTCTTCCAATATTAATTAAAAGATGAAGTAGTTATATCATAGTTGGGTAAATTATTGAATTATTAATCTGTAACACTAAATTATGTAAAAGCCTCTTCCGAATGATCATTTACAAATACCTAGTATAATCCAATTGAATCATATGTCTATGCAATTAAATTACCTAGATTCATTAAGATTGAGTTCCAATTATGACTACCCCCGCCCAACAGGTATATTCCTATCCTGTAAGGAAATCTATTAAAAGGGTTATCTATCCATAAGGAAGATCGTGGGTTATTGAGTCTGTGGTCTTTAACTTAAAATCCTTATGTCTATTTCATTTTAAGTTTATCTAAATCAATTTTATTAATGGCCAATTAATAAAAAGGTATTAAGATTATGACTCAATAAATAACTCTTTTAAATTACTCAAACTATAATCTAACCCTTTTAAAACCGGTTATATTAGATTTTATCACAACCCTAGATATTTAATTTAGTTACAATACATAGCTAAAACTAATAAAAACTTAAAAGACATAAAATGAAATTACTGAAAAATAATAAAAAGAAATGCTAAGGTAAAAAGAATTAACTTCTACTATTTACTATTTAGATATCTCCCAATAATATAATATATAATCTTGTGATATTTTAAACCAACCGTCCGGAATGGCGGTATCCTGATTAAGTCAAATTCAAATATACCAGCCATAAGGCGGAACAGAAATATAAACTTAAACCAACCGACCTAGAATGCGGTATCCTCATTAAGTCAGGTTTAACCAGTTTGAATTGAATAACCAACCGACCTAGAATGGCGGTATCTTTTTATTAATTCAGATTTTAAATAGTTTATATATTATTTTTTAAGGGAGATTAATCTAAAAAGAAAAAGTAAAAGAATTACCTTATTACCTCAACATGGTGAGGTTACTCCCTCATGGTTGAATAGAATTACTAATACAAAACGTAAATAAAATTGAATATATGAAGAAAATATGAAGAACTCTCTATTATATAAGTATTTACAGAGGATTTGGTACATTTGAAACTAAAAATTCGAAATCTATTTATAGGCAAAAAAATCTAATTTTTTATTATTATTTTCTGATTTTTATTTTTTAATTATTTTATTATTTTATTATTATTTTTTTTGGATCGCTGAATTTTCGACACGTGGCATGGTGTGCTAAAAAAGACGGCTCGTTGAATTTTTGACATGTGGCATGGTGGTGCAATTACCAAAATACCCTCGGTGTCGGGACGCCCAAAATTACCAAAATACCATTTTCGTCAAATTTCACAGTTTTGCTCCAAATCACCTCCAGAATGTCTTGGAACTTTATTTCGGTGTCGGGATGTCCAAAATTACCAAAATACCCTTGTGTCGAGACGCCCAAAATTACCAAAATACCCTTTTGGCCAAATTTCACCAAATTTCACAGTTTTGTTTCAAATCACCTCTAGAATGTCCTGAAACTTTATTTATCTACAAAATAACACAAAACACATCAAAATATTCACAAAACTCAAGAAACTATACAAAATATCAAGTTAAATGAGTGGGAAATAGTGATACATTTATCACTCATCACACCCCCAAACCTAACATTTTGCTAGTCCTCGAGCAAAATAAAATAACATAATAAAATTTTAACTAAGCCACTTTCGTAGGGATCACGATTGCATTTAGCATATGCAACAAGCCTTTAAACCCCTAGGTGTCCCTAGTGGACGAGTTGTAGTCTCGTGAAGGTTTACAGCAATGATACCCACAAACATTTTATAAAAGTAAAAATGAAGTGAAACTAATGCATACAAAAGCAAAAAGACAAGAGAAAAGAGAATAAAGAAGTCAGTGACTCATTAGATGAAACTTCTACTCCAAGTTTAGTAGTTGTTTTATTTCATTCTAAATTACTAAATAAGTAAATTCTCCGATTATTTTTACCATTCTTCATATACACAGCCAACAAAATATTAAACAACTCATTTTTGCCCACAACGGTCATAAGTGCAGTTGATAAGAGAGTAATATTTTTGTCCTAAAGTTTTATCAGAATTCACATCTTTTTGTAGTAATGGAATAAATTTTCTGATTTTTCTGATTTTTTCTTTGATTTTTTTCTCTATTTTTTATTTATATACAATATCTTCCATCTATGTAGCGAGCTTTAGGTCGGTGACTCCCAAACCAGTTGGCTTTAGGGCATCAGGTGTTAAGACACCCCTAAGGACTTAATTACTCAGACTTCAGATATATATACATATATATAAATTTTTCATCATTTTTGATCCATGTAGCGAGCTTTGGGCCAATGACTCCCAAACCAGTTGGTTTTAGGGCATTAGGTATTAAAATACCCTTACAGACTTAATAACTCAGATCTCAGACATTTTTTTTTATTATTCCATTATTTTTTTTTGAGATGCTTCTCCAATTAAACTATAGCACTGAATATTACAATCTTTTCAATTTTATCCTATGTCCGTATGTTACTATGCATGTTGATAATATCTGCCAACTAAGTATATGAAGATTCATTTTAGTCAGTTTTATGGAGAATTTACAGATTTAATAATTCAAAAGTGAATAAACAAAAATTAACTTGTTTTGAATTAGGTTTGAAATACGTCTCAGGAGTGGAAATTCCTTACACATCTATTTCTTACCAATTTCATCTTTTTAGTCAACATAACAACCACATATTTCTACTAGTCATAAAACTATAATTTACATGTTTTTTTTTTCAAAGGCTCTCGCTGACGAAGGATTGTTCACAACTAGGACTCCCCACTCAAGGGTTCAAGCGACCAAGTGAACACACCTTTTTTATACCTTATGGTATGTGCCAACGAATTTATGGTGTGTGACTAACTGTCGAATGGACTTCCCGTTGTAGATTCCCCAGAGGGAATGTGGAGCGAGGCTCACTTAAATACCCAAGCCCCTTAGGCTCTTATCGCTTGTTGTCAGGAATAAACAATGAGTCCTCCAAACTAGTCTGTCACAACACGCTACAAGTGAATGATTATCTAGGTGCCTCCACAGCTTTTCCTTATAAAAAGGTAGTGAGTGAAGGAATACACCAAACCATCACCTAGCTTTAAATATGCCCTTTGTTTTTAAAATTTTTTTGATTTTTTTTGTATTTTTCGAAAAATTTTGGACTAAAAATAAAAACACAATACAAAAAGTACTATTAACTATTCCTCACCCCCAAACCTAAATGAGACATTGTCCCCAATGTCTTAAATAGTAAAAGAAGAGTTTAGAAGATCATACCTGGTTAAATGGGTTGCCTCCCTGCTAGCGCTAAATTTTTTGTCTTCAGCCAGACGTGACTGAAATATATCTGTCAAGGTGGTTTCAGCGTCGTTTTGGATGTCCGATTAAAGACATTCCCATGTGCGTTGCTTTTGAAGGGTCTCTTCCAACGGTAAGGTGGTAAAAAGAATTTTGTCCCATTCAGTGCTCGTGCCACCTTTTTAACTTTTGTTGTTCCAGTGATTCCTGAAAAGAAAGAAAGAAGATCAGGAGGTCTTGTATGGTGTTTGATTTGGAATGGAAGTTCCATTCTATCAAGCTTCTTGGGGATATCTCTGATTTGTACTCCCCGATACAGCGATGTTTCTCCTGAATGCTCTGGATTTTCAATTTTGTCAGACATTTGCTCCTCTTCTTGCTCCACCTTTTCTTCACAGATGAATTTTAAAATTTCCGTATTCAACTCTTCATCTGTCATCTGTGAAATACATGCTTCAAAATTTTCAACCTGAGGATGAAAAGAAATGTCAGATTTTAGGTCTTCATCCTCTGATCTGATTGGCTCAAGTAGATCTTCTTCAAACATTTGTGCAATGGAATCTCCAAGATCTGCATTCTGAGGATGGAAAGTTTCATCCTTCCGTGTTGGTGCAGTTGGTACAAGTAACTCAGCTTCTTCATCCTCGTTAGAGTCAGAATAATAAAAATCAAATTGAGACTTTGTTGGTGCAGGTTCCTGAACTGATACCTCTGATTCTTGATACTGCTCAGCCTTGTCCTCTGTTATGATGTCATGATGAATCTCAGTATATTCAAAGGCTTCTTCAGTAGTATTTGAATTTGCTCCGTGAGATATGTGATTCAGGTTCTCTGTTAATTGTCTAACTTGATCTGTCATTCTCTGTATAGACGCTGCTTGCCTTTGTATTTGTGCTTCAAATTGAGCTTCCCGTTCCTCGAACAAATCTTTGAGCATGTCATTCAACTGATCTTTCTCTGATGGATCTGGTTCATGATGAAGATCGTAGATAGATGGTGGATAAGATGGAAAATGTGATGATTCTACATACCTTGGTTGATTCCAATAATTCTGCCACTCTGAAAGGTATATACATTGATCGCTCGGGTGGTTACCATCACAAATTACACATCTCCCCATTTCATTCTGTTGAGCAAATGTAGAATTGCTTGATTCTGAATTCCAGTGATAATTGTTGTGTTGGACAACAGGCCTCAGAAAACTAGACTGTTGCTCCTGGATTTGGGGTGTATCTTCTTCTAGTAAAGCTTGTAATTTTTCAAAATGTTCCATTTTTTTAATCACCTGAAAATAAGAGAAAGAAATAAAAATTGCAGATAAAAAACAAAGAAAATTAGATACAAGTAAATTAGATAGCTTCAAAATTAATAACTCAAGAAATATAAGTCCCCGGCAACGGCGCCAAAAACTTGACCGGCGTAAACACACACGTATAACGCAAGCGCACGTATCGTTCAAGTAATATAAAAATATCGATCCCATGAGGACTTAATTCCTACTGTTGTTATTAATTGTTGATACTATTTATTTACAAATATCTAATAAGATGATTGATTGATTTGAAAGGATGATGATTCTAAAAACAAGTAAAAGAAATTGAAAGAAGATTAATGAAGATTAAAACTATATAGGGTTGTGAATTCTTCCAATATTAATTAAAAGATGAAGTAGTTATATCATAGTTGGGTAAATTATTGAATTATTAATCTGGAACACTAAATTATGTAAAAGCCTCTTCCGAATGATCATTTACAAATACCTAGTATAATCCAATTGAATCATATGTCTATGTCAATTAAATTACCTAGATTCATTAAGATTGAGTTCCAATTATGACTACCCCCGCCCAACAGGTATATTCCTATCCTGTAAGGAAATCTATTAAAAGGGTTATCTATCCTTAAGGAAGATCGTGGGTTATTGAGTCTGTGGTCTATAACTTAAAATCCCTATGTCTAGTTCATTTTAAGTTTATCTAAATCAATTTTATTAATGGCCAATTAATAAAAAGGCATTAAGATTATGACTCAATAAATAACTCTTTTAAATTACTCAAACTATAATCTAACCATTTTAAAACCGGTTATATTAGATTTTATCACAACCCTAGATATTTAATTTAGTTACATTACATAGCTAAAACTAATAAAAACTTAAAAGACATAAAATGAAATTACTGAAAAGTAATAAAAAGAAATGCTAAGGTAAAAGGAATTAACTTCTACTATTTACTATTTAGATATCTCCCAATAATATAATATATAATCTTGTGATATTTTAAACCAACCGTCCGGAATGGCGGTATCCTGATTAAGTCAAATTCAAATATACCAGCCATAAGGCGGAACAGAAATATAAACTTAAACCAACCGACCTAGAATGGCGGTATCCTCATTAAGTCAGGTTTAACCAGTTTGAATTGAATAACCAACCGACCTAGAATGGCAGTATCTTTTTATTAATTCAAATTTTAAATAGTTTATATATTATTTTTTAAGGGAGATTAATCTAAAAAGCAAAAGTAAAAGAATTACCTTATTACCTCACATGGTGAGGTTACTCCCTCATGGTTGAATAGAATTACTACTACAAAGCGTAAATAAAACTGAATATATGAAGAAAATATGAAGAACTCTCTATTATATAAGTATTTACAGAGGATTTGGTACATTTGAAACTAAAAATTCGAAATCTATTTATAGGCAAAAAAATCTAATTTTTATTATTATTTTCTGATTTTATTTTTTAATTATTTTATTATTTTATTATTATTTTTTTGGATAGCTGAATTTTCGACACGTGGCATGGTGTGCTAAAAAAGACGGCTCGTTGAATTTTTGACATGTGGCATGGTGGTGCAATTACCAAAATACCCTCGGTGTCGGGACGCCCAAAATTACCAAAATACCCTTTTCGTCAAATTTCACAGTTTTGCTCCAAATCACCTCCAGAATGTCTTGGAACTTTATTTCAGTGTCGGGATGTCCAAAATTACCAAAATACCCTTGTGTCGAGACGCCCAAAATTACCAAAATACCCTTTTGGCCAAATTTCACCAAATTTCACAGTTTTGTTTCAAATCACCTCCAGAATGTCCTGAAACTTTATTTATCTACAAAATAACACAAAACACATCAAAATATTCACAAAACTCAAGAAACTATACAAAATATCAAGTTAAATGAGTGGGAAATAGTGATACATTTATCACTCATCAGTAAGATACGTATAATAATGATTTCCATTTTATTAATTAATGAAAAATATTACAAATACATGTACATATAGCCCATCCATAAGTTGGGTATAGGGCATATCTCTTACAATCTTCCACTTGCAATATAGCCAACTAGTATGAATCTGGACATCATACTCTTTAGTGTGCCTATCATGCTTTTGTTGAGTCAACCCTTTAGTCAGAGAATCTGCAAGATTATCTTCTGTGGGTATTTTCTCTATAATAACTTATTTTCTCTCAACAATCTCCTTGATGAGATGAAATCGCTTGAGTACATGCTTGGATTTCTGGTGGGACCTTGGTTCCTTTGATTGAGCAATGGCGCCCGTGTTGTCACAGTACATCGTGACGCCATTCTTTATCGCGGGAAGCACTTCCAGCTCCGTGATGAACTTCTTTATCTAGATTGTTTCTTTAGCTACCTCAGATGCTGCAATATACTCGACTTCAGTGGTGGAGTCCGCTGTAGTTGACTGCTTTGAGCTTTTCCAACTGAAAGCACCGTAATTCAAAGTAAACAGATATTCTGTTTGTGATATGTTGTCATCCATATCGGTCTGAAAGCTCGCATCACAGTAACCAATGACTTTCATCTCAGAACAATCTCCGTATATCAAAAACACATCCTTAGTTCTACTTAGATAATTGAGGATTGTTTTCACAGCTGTCTAGTGTTGCTCACCAGGTTTTGCCCGATACCTGGTCGTTATGCTAAGAGCATAAGAGACATCAGGTCTTGTACATAGCATGGCGTACATGCTCGATTCTATTGCTGAAGCATAAAGGATCCTACTCATACGCTCTCTATCTGAAGGAGTAGGACATTGCTCCTTAGATAATTTGATTCCATGACAAGTAGGTAAATTTCCTCTTTTGGAATCTTCCATTTTGAATCTTTTCAGAACTTTATCTATGTATGTAGATTGATAAAGTCATAACAACCTCTTAGATCTATCACGATAGATCTTAATGCCGAGGATGTAGGCTGCTTCTCCCAAATCTTTCATGGAGAAATTCTGAGATAACCATTGCTTGGTGGCTTGTATCATGGGAATATCATTCCCGATGATTAATATGTCATCGATATATAATACAAGAAACACAACAGCACTCCCACTACTTTTCCTATAAACACAAGGCTCGTCTACATTTTTAATGAAGTCAAATTCTTTGATTGTCTCATCAAATCGTATATTCCAACTTCTGGAGGCTTGCTTGAGTCCATAAATGGATCGTTTAAGCTTGCATACTTCATTATGATCATCTTTAGATGCAAACCCCTCAGGTTGTTTCATATAGACTTCCTCTACGAGGTTCCCATTAAGGAAAGCTGTTTTGACATCCATCTGCCAAATCTCATAATCAAAGTGTGCAGCTAGTGCCAGTAAAATTTGAATGGAATTTATCATTGCAACATGCGAGGAGGTTTCGTCATAGTCAATTCCTTGGATTTATCTATAACCTTTCGCAACCAACCTAGCCTTATAGGTTTGGATGTTGCCTTCTGCATCAGTTTTACGCTTGTAAATCCATTTGCATCCTATGGGTTTTATCCCTTCTGGTGCATCCACCAAGTCCCAGACTTTATTCTGATACATAGAGTCTATTTCGGATTTCATGGCCTCAAGCCACTTGACTGAATCAATTTCATGCATTGCTTCATCATAACTGGTGGGATCGTCATTATCAATGATTTGATCATGTTCCTCATCAATATGGAAACCATATCTTTCAGGCTCATATCTTTCCCTACCAGACCTTCTAAGTTCATAACCTTGTGTTTGTTCCGTCGCTGCCCTTTTGAGGGGCCTGAGGTTTAGTTCTATGTTAGTTTGTTCTTCTTGTACCTCATCGAGGTCAAGTCTACTCCCACTATATTTCTTGAGAAGGAATTCATCATCTAGAAATTTAACATTTCGTGAGACAAATGTTCTTGGTTCATTTGGGACGTAGAATACGTATGCTCTTGAGTTCAAGGCATATCCTATAAACTTACATTTAACTACCCTATCATCCAATTTGTTAGTTTGTGTGAGCTTAACATATGCGTCACATCCCCAAACTCTTAGATAACTAAGACTATGACGTTTCCCATACCATAACTCATTGGTGTTTGACTAACAGTCTTGGAAGGAACTTGGTTTAGTAGTAGTGTTGCAGTTTCTAAAGCAAGACCCCAAAATGAAAGAGGTAGATCCGTGCCTGGCATCATTGATTGGACCATATCTAATAATGTCCAATTTCTCCTTTCGAAGACCCCATTATATTGTGGAGTTCCCGAAGGAGTCCACTGGGAAACAATGCCATTTTCTCTCAAGTAATCTTGAAATTTATCGCTTAAGTATTCACCACCTCATTCAGACCTTAGTGACTTAATTATTTTATTAAGCTGGTTTTCTACTTCAGCTTTGAAGTCTTTGAATTTCTCAAAGGCTTCAAATTTGTACCGCATAAGGTACACATACCCATATCGCGAGTGACCATCGATAAAGGTAATGAAGTAGGAGAATCCACCTCTAGCGGTGACTGACATTGGTCTACATACATCAGAGTGTATGAGTTCTAATGTCTCCGCTGCACGCTGTCATTTACCTTTGAAGTGTAATTTGGTCATTTTACCAAGTAAACAAGACTCACAAGTTCCATAAGGTTCATATTTGAAGGGTCTGAAATACCCATCCTTATGTAGCTTAGTTAATCTTATTTCATTTATATGACCTAAACAACTGTGCCATAGAAGTGATTCATTGAGATTATTCGAGTTAACGTTGTATATATTAGAGGTTGAACATCATTTGTTAGATTGTAAGACATAGATACCATTATTCAAAATACCATCTCCATATTTTATTTCAATGAAATAAATAGAACATTCATTACAACTTATTAGGCATGAAAAGTCTTTATTACATAAAGAAGAAATTGAAATGATGTTCTTTACTAGAGAAGGTATATAAACACAATCTTCTAAGTCTAAAACTAAACCATTCGGAAAAACTAATGAATAAGTCCCCACACAATGCAGCCAGTTTTACTACATTACCCATGCGTAAGTCAACCTCCCCATGACGGAGTCTCCTACTATTTCTCAGGCCCTGCACATTGTTACACAAGTGAGTCGCACAACCGGTGTCAAGCACCCAAGTAAAAGGTTCAGAGTTTGAGAATATAGTTTAATCATATACAACATACCTGAAGCATTGGGCTTCTTGGCCTCTTGGGCTTCTTTAGCTTCCTTGGATTTCAATGATCTGCAGTCTTTCTTCCCATGACCCTTCTTTCCACAAAAGAAACATTTCCCATTTCCCCTTTTCTTCTTCACTTTACCATTGGGCTTTAGGTGATCTGGAGCCTTGGCCTTGCCCTATTTTTTCTTTGAGCCTCGTGACTTCAAGTCCGTACCCGTAAGCATGACAGAGGTTTTAAGCTCCGGTTTCAAGTCATTCTCTACTTGCTTTATCAGATTGTGCAATTCTGCTAAAGTAGCTTCTTTATTAGACAGATGAAACTGCATAATAAAGTTAGAGAAGTCTTTTGGTAAGGACTGAAGAATTAGATCGTGACCTATCTCATGATCCATGATGAACCCGAGGTTGGCCAATTTTTCAATGTGGCCAATCATCTTAAGCACATGTCCACTAACAGATCCAACCTTATACCTTGTTTGAAATAAGGCACATGACACTTGGAATCTCACGGTATGGACGGAAGTTGCATATAACTCATTCAAGTGAAAAATGATGGTTTGAGCATCCATATCTTCGTGAGCTTTCTGAAGTTCATCCGACATAGAGCCAAGCATTATGCAAACTGCTTGCTCATCATCATCAAAGTGTTTCTGTTGGTGTTTGCTAAGGTCCCAAGATCATTAAACAAGCATGAAACAAGTGCGAATACAACGAGGGAGTTGCGGAATACTCACATCGATCGGTTGAGCGACGCTACGACGAATAAAAACTCAGTTTCTGCCTCCTTACTGCTCACGACAGTGAGCTGATTGCAGTCCCCATTTTCGGCCATTTGGATCATCTTCGTCAAGCTCCAAGCTTCGTCAAATGATTCCCGACTCATGGGTGGACTTCCCCATCACCTTCGCATGTCTCTCGGAGTGCTAGCTCTTGATGTTTTTGCCACAAAAACACCACATTTTGCTTCCCATTTCTCTCGGTATTTCCCAGAATAACCAGAACAAAAATAGCCCAAATAGGCGTGAAGAAGAGAGGAAAAATGGCTCCATTTCGTGAGTCAAAAGAGAGAATGAGTGAAATGATTTTTGTATTTGATTTTGTGTATCTAATACACAATTTTTCATTACCAAAAATCAAATAATTGATTTATCAAATACAAAAAGTCAAGGCAATAAAGTTTTGCCAACCACCACCATCAACTCACATCACTCAATCAATCAATTGTCACATCACTCAAAGTGACATGATTTGACGCTTGATGTGACTGATGATTTGACGCTTGATTTGACTTGCGTGCCGCGCTCGAATTCAAAATGCCAATGCGCTCACAAACAATCTCAGGCTCGGGTTCGCTATTTCCAAATTAACGAATTTTCCGTTGCAACGTAATTAAATGATTATGCCTAGCGAAATCACTATTCACGTCGCTAACGAATTAATTCTAAATTAACTCGTTCACCCGAATTAAAATCTAATTTTAATTCCGCGTCGAAATCCAATTTCGTTTAATATATCGAATATATTTTTTAATCGATTAATTCCAAATTAATCGTTCTCTCTCTTTTAATGATATTTTATCCCAGATAAAATATCTCTACAATTAATCCCAGATTAATTTTCTCTCTCATCTTATTAATCCCAGATTAATTAAAAGTGCTAGTCATACGTCATCGGTGAATATTCGGGAAGCGACCCATGAGATCCCCGGATATGTTGGCAGTAAATTCGGTCGTCGGACTATCCGAACACGTAAGTACCTCGTACTACGTGTATACCTATTTACAAGACAAGGTTGGCTTCTAGCAAAGCGCCATGCCTACCCAATTATCCAGAAATATCCTTACAGGAATAAAGGATCAATATCAGGCGTAGTATACGTAGTATTGCGTATGTCTATCCAGTATCGAATGATCACGTGCTAGGCCTGGGGCTTGAATTGTGTCTGCCCCGTACGAAGCACATGTCGGATGTCAGGTAACTAGTCTCTGTAATTGGATAAACATGACATTGTCATTTTATCCTGATGACTGCAGTACTTAAGAGTACTAGTACAGTATCCTACGTGAACATCATGTTGGACAATTATGACCCATAGCGTCACTATTTGTACAGATCATGGTGTTGTTGTACAAATTAACTATGTGACAAAGGAGATTGCACTCTTATCATTTATGATTAGATCACCTAGATGTATAAATGATGAGAGGTCCCTATGATTTGTTCCAGGACGAAGAATGATATGAGACAGTATCAGTCCACGAAGGATAAATCATTAAATATCCCTAGTCAGAGTATTATCGAGATTGGACATCGATAAATTCGTAAAAGACTAGTATTACTCTTGTGCGCGTTGTGAGGGCACAATGACATAGTTCTCATTAAATATCCATAGTTAGCGACGTGAATAGTGATTTCGCTAGGCGTAATCATTTAATTACGACGCAACGGAAAATTCGTTAATTTAGAATTAGCGAACCCGAGCCCGGGATTATTTGTGAGCGCATTCGAATTTCGAATTCGAGTGTGGCACGCAAGTCAAATCGAGCGTCAAATCACGAGTCACATCAAACGTCAAATCACATGTCACTTTCAGTGATGTGACATTTGATTGATTGATGTGAGATGAAAGAAAGCATTAAATGCTTTGCTTTTTGAAAAAGTTTTTGGTAAATGGTTTATTAAGTTTTGGAAAATATATAAACCTCTTACATTTTATTTTTCCCTCACTCTCTCTTTTACGTTTTTGGGAACCCTTTTTCCCTCCTTCATCTCTCTCGGCCTCAAGGCCATCTCCTTATTCCTTCTTACTGGTTTGACCGAAAATGAAGACAAGAAATGAGTGATTTTGTTGCAAGATCCAAGTGTTAGCACACCCTAGGAGGCATACCAATGTGATAGGGCAGTGAGTTCGTGAGCATGGAAGACTATCACAAAGCTTGGAGCTTTAATGGAGTCCATGGCCGATTCTTCATGGAGGAGATCCACCCACCACCGTGCAGTCCACTATTTGCGCAGCCCACTGCCGAGCATGGAGAGGGCAGTTCGGTTTTCATCACCACAAGCATCTCAACCGATCAATGTGAGTTTTTCCGCACCTCCTATGATTGTATTTACACTTGTTTCATGCTTGATTTATGATCTTGGGAAGCTTAGAGCAAACCAACAATGGTATCTTGAGCCTTTGAAAGCATGAAATTGATTTTAGGGTTAAAATTGGGCAAAACGAATTTGGGCATGATTTAATGAAATTGGATGAATTAATATGCATAAATGTTGTTGAATTGATGATTGATTGGATCAATTTGATAAAAAAATGTTTGGAACAATTTTCCCCAATTTTGGTGTGTTGGCCGAAAATTGAAGAACCCTAAATTGTCTTGGATTTTGATTTTTTGATTCATTGGATGAGTTAGAATCATGTTGGGGATGTTGAATTGATGTTGAATTGAATTTAATTGGATTGAATTTGATTTGGGCATGATTTTCCCATTATGGCCGAGACTTTAAGCATGATTTATTGGGTTTGATTTTGATCCAAATGTGTTGGACACTAATTGATGATGATAAGCATGTTTAATTGTACAAATTTGGTGTTTTGGAAATATTGATTTGGGTAATTAATAATTTTATACACTTTGGTTAATTAGAATGTGAAATTTGGAATTTTTGTATTTTAATTAATTGGGCTTAAAATTGGATTTAGGCTTGTTGTGTTGTAATTGGGCTTGTTGGGCTTGATTGTATCAAGTTAGGTTTAGGCCAAATGGATTGGATTCAATTGGGCCCAAAACCGCCTCCAAAAGGCCCAAATGCGACTAATGAACCTTTAAAGTTTAATTGGGCCTAATGGGCCTAAATTGATTTATGGGCTTATGGGGTAACTCCCGGATTGGATTTTGGTTATTCGGTTTGACCCGAGTTGACCAAAAGTCCACGCCTCAAGAAATTAATTAAAAGCCCATTGGACTTTAATTTAAATTGACGTTGGACGTTTATCGGGCTTTGAGACCCGTAGCGACTAAATCTGGAATTTAACTCGTAAAAGTTCATTAATAAAGTGTAGTATTTAATTTGGAATTAAATAGCGAATTAGAATTAAATGTGAATTAGAATTAAATACAAATTGAATTGGATTTAATTGTGTAGTTTAATTTAATTCGAAAATTTGTACTTTATGTACTTATTCGCAAAACGAGTTTGACTCGAACAAAATCAAATCGTTGTTTGAACATTGGATGATTACTAATTATCAGATTAATTAATTTGATTAGATTGATTGATAACATGCTTGTATGAATACATGGTTGCGATGCATGAATAATGTATATCGGATGGATATTAGATGGGTGGGGCAATTTTGGAAATTGTAATAAATTTGATTTATTAATTGGACCTGCGTGTCCAGCCTTATCACCTCCTATTTCTTTGTATTCTCTTATCACATATTCCCCTCAATGTAAATGAGGTTTCTTTAGAAATGTAGTGAAACAGGTAGAAGTAAATACATGTGCTAGCTGGAGAGAGAAAGTGAGAGATTTGATCTAGGATCAATGTGTAAAGTATCCATCCGCATATCATTATTATTTTTCATATGCACTTTATTATGTGTTTAGAATGCATGTTTAAGGGTGTATGATGATGAGACCTTAACAAAGATAATAAATTGGTTGCCAATTTGCACGCGAAAAACCCTCAAATAATATTAAGCGTCTTTCCTTCCATTGAGTGATTCTCACTCAAGATCCGAGACTGGCATTGGCTTGTTGGCCAAAGTCAAGGCCTTTGTCCGTCGAGGATGTGTTTGAATCACGAAGGCTTTGTTACATATTGGTGTCTTGTCCAAGTTGTGGTTTGTTGGCCAAAGTCAAGACCACTTTTTGTCCATCGACATTGATTACGAAGCTTTCCATGGTCAATGGGTCGCGCTTGACTGGGATCACTAAGTTTGTTGTGCTAAAGCCAAGGCTTAGTTGATTCATAGGAAATAGGTTTGGTAATACATTGGATGTATTGGCATATATAAGATATATGTTTCGGACTTGGATGTCCCCCTACCGGATCTAGGAATTGGATTGGATCTAATCGATCTTAGAGATTTACCTAGTTAATTATCATACAATTTGTTGGCCAAAGTCAAGATTGTGTGATATTTAACGGGATCCTAGCCCACTAGGAAACACGGTTTCCCGAGTACTCGACAGAGGGTTGGAGGCTCGCCGAAAAATAGTGGGAGGCAAGAATTGAATTCGCAATATTCGTTCAATTACTCGCCATACGCGCTCAAACAATATCATTCGTCAAATCAATTAAATGTTAGTTGGACTAATATTTAAATTGTTATTTTAAAAAGCAGTTGGAATGTATTATAGTTGATTATATAATTGGATTATAGTAATCAATATATTTGAATTAATTAATTTCAATTTACAGTTGATTTTATAATTGGATTATAGTAATCAATGTAATTGAGGTTAATTAATTTAAATTATATTTGATTATATAGTTGGACTATAATAATCAATATAATACATAGTACCACAAATCGTTGATTAAATAGTTGGACTATTAGAATCAAGATAAATGAAAGATTAGTGTTTAAAACATAATCCTGGGTGAAAATGTATTTAAACGACTATAATTTTCAAATTAGGAATAAAGTTTCAAGATGGTCCTGGAAACTAATAAGTTACTTTATTTGATAAAATAACATATTAGGCCTAAGCCTGGAGTTAAGCAAATAAGTGGAACATGATATTTGGAATATTCATGTAATGATAACTTTAGTGCTTAATCCATTATACTTGTCATATAGACTCCTTAATTTCTTTATCAGAACTAAGGATTAGATTCTTAAAGTATGATATTGAAATTGAAGAATCTTCATAAATCTATATTTAGATTTTAGAAGTAAATATTGCAATAATAAACTCTTGGAAAGTTAATGACTGTTCTCAAGGAGACAAAGTCAAACTTTGCAATTAGGCAAGTAGCGCTAGTCGCACCCTACTTTGATATTCTAGAAACCCGAGGCTTGGCCAAAGGCTTCTGGAATATGAAAAAGGGCAAAGGCAAAATCACTATAATCTTCTAGGAAGATAAAAGGACATATCCTAAGAAGGAATAGAAGACGAGCAAGGCTCTGACTTCAAATGTGATTGTCATAAATATATTCATTACTAGAATTTAAAATTGGATTTTAGATACTTAGTGTGATACATAAAATATGTACTGATGTTCAGAATCTACTATGAGCAGGATACTGACTTCTATTGAGATTAATATGCGAATTGAAAACGAGACGAAAATCAACGTTTTAACCGTAGATACCTAAGTTTAGAAACTACCCTTTGGGTGTGTACCAAAATTAGGAAACTGTTATAATGTAACTAGTTTGACTAGAAACATTATCTTTATATCAGTTTTTAACCTGCTGCGGGTGAACCTTTATATTTTAGAACACTAAAGTGTTTCATCATATAAAGATGATATTAAGATAAACACATTAGATGTGAATAACATTATTTATATTTTGAATATAAATAAAATCTCAAACATATAACATGACGAACAAATAGCTCAAACTGATTTGATCAGAAGAAACTAATTGTGGCATTGTTGTCTGGGACACAATCAAACAAGACTCGTATATCCACACTTTTGAAGAGTGGGTACTAGGACTGATTTGATTCCAGTCAAATAAAGTCTACGAACCTAGTTTATTGGGCAAAGTGCCTATAACACTATTTACTTGGTAAAAGTGTAAATGCCATTGATCTGATAGCCCTAGTTCATAGTGAAGCAATTGGGCCCATGTCTAGCTAGGCTAGATGTGGATATGAATATTTCATGACCTATACGGATATGGCATCGCGTTATGGTTATGTGTTTCTTTTGAAGAACACAAATCGGAAACTTTTATAGTTTCGACACGAAATAGACAAACATATCAGCTAAAGTATTAAACCATCACGGTAAGACCGTAATGGAAAATACTTAAGCAATAAGTTTCTAGTATACTTGAAAGAGTATAGTATTCTTTCAAATGAGGACTCCTCCCGGAACACGTCAATTTGACGGTGTGTCCGAAATGACTAACCGAATTATATTAGACATGATAAGGCCAATCATGAGTCGCTCTGAGCTACCATTTCCTTCAACGGATAAGCTTTAAACAGTGCAAGAACTTATTTAGAATAAGGTTCCATTAAAATCTGTTTGACAGATATCATATTAGATATGAATGGGAAAGAAACCGGGTTTCACATTCCTGTAAATTTGGGATGCTAGGCATACGTTTGGATGATACCAAACTAAAACCCAAATTGGATAAGTGTCAATTGTAGGTT
Source organism: Zanthoxylum bungeanum (assembly GCA_019454045.1). Taxonomy (NCBI): domain Eukaryota; kingdom Viridiplantae; phylum Streptophyta; class Magnoliopsida; order Sapindales; family Rutaceae; genus Zanthoxylum; species Zanthoxylum bungeanum. The sequence goes on along the minus strand of SKCR01032783.1, from coordinate 81,981 downwards.
ATCCTAGGGATACCATAAGTATTGTACTTATACAACTCACTAGAGAACAATTAGATTGTTGCTCACCATGCGGTTTTCCTAAGAGGAATACCGATATGCAGTGGTAAGTGGGAGGATAGTAAAACTCGATGAAAAATCGGAGTAATACTATTCCAAGGCACCGATTCCTAATGGAACACAAATAGTTCATCGAGGATGAGACTATTATCATTGATCTTCGAATACACAAGAACCGCGTAGTCGGAGAGAATCAGAAAACAACCTGGGATTTGGATTTCTGATCTCACATCATAAAGATGTCCATCTTATTGAGGTATACCAACTGACTACGTATGAGGAAGTGATACAAGGTATCGACTCCCTATTATGACAAAGTGTCATGAGTCCGAAATGGATTCCATGTATATCAACAAGTTAGGATACTAGTTGATGTACCGCAAGGCATTGTGCCTATTGGTACTATAAGTCTTCAAGGAAGATGTACATGGATGGCAACATACCAACGTATAAAGCTAGGCTTTTAACGGAAAGGTATCATTATCAATATTATGTTGATTTTGATTCAACCTTCTAACTGTTGCCATGATGAATCCATTTGGATAATGCTCGCTAATGCTGCATGTTTCATAAATGAAATATGTCAGCTTAAAGGGAAAATCGCTTTCCTGAAAAGGAAACCAGATGGAGGATGTTTACAACATCATGTCGGTTTTGTCGTACCATAACTAGCAAACAAGGTTTGTAGGTTATTCGATCCATGTTTGGATTGAAGCAAACATAGGTTCTTGGAATCGTCATTTTGATGTAATCATAATGGTTTATGATTTAATTCAAAACAAAAATGATTCTTGTGTATATAAGAGGGTTAATGGGAGCGCACTGACAGTGGCTGTCCTATATAAATAATGATGACATATCATTTCTTGGAAATGAGATTCCCATAAAACTATCTGTGAAAGTTTGGCTTTCATGAAACTCTCCGAGAAATCGTACATTGAAAAATGTATGTGACCTGGTGTCTCATACTCTTTGAGCATATGATTCACAAACGGGTCAATCCAAGTGATAGTCACTGGATTGATATTAAGAACATCCATTAGTATCTTAGAGATCTAAGGGTGTTGTCTTAAGCAATGGAGAAAGAGAACTTGAAGTGACTGGGATCACTACTGCAAGTTTCCTAAACCGATAAAGACGACTGAAAGTCGCAAATGGTACTATAAAGTTTGAATAATGGTACAGTGAGCTGGAAATCTTCCAAGCAAGATACTGTTACCAAGTAAACAACAAATGCGGGTTATTGCTGCAGCTGAAGCGGCAATAGAAGACTTCTGGGTCGATAAACAAATCTAATTAGATTAGATATAGTTCCTTTAGCAGCTGAGCTAGGCTACAACACATGCTAAAGAATTAGTGGTCTCATCAACGATCCAGATAAATACTTCGATATTCATCTGATTCGTTCGGATCATACATCGTGGCGATGTGATGATCGAATAAATCGCATCAGACGATAATCATGAAAATCCGCTGACGAAAACCTTTTCTCAGCAATTTGAGCGAACTATACATAGTTCGGGTGTCAAGCACTAGAGTGACTGGCTATAGGCCAAGTGGGAGATTGTTGGACAATTATGACCCATAGAGTCACTATTTGTACAGATCATCGTGTTGTTGTACAAATTAACTATGTGACAAATGAGATTGCACTCTTATCATTTGTGATTAGATAACCTAGATGTATAAATGATAAGAGGTCCCTATGATTTGTTCCTGGATGGAGAATGATATGAGACATTATCAGTCCATGAAGGATAAATCATTAAATATCCATAGTCAGAGTATTATCGAGATTGGACATCGATAAATACGTAAAAGAATAGTATTACACTTGTGCGAGTTGTGAGGGCACAACGACATAGTTCTCATATATTTGGGTATATGATACTCATGCAAGTGTAATAGGAGGTTGTGTTTTACCGATGGTACGGGAAACAGCTTCGCTCTAGATAGACCCCCTTGGAATTCCATTGGTAGTATGACTATGTGTCTATGGAAGTCCGAAATCAGGGTAGGTATATTTGGTCTTAACCTGAGACTTGCACCGCTAATACTTACGATAATCAATATACTTTGGTTGAGGTCGTCCAGGGCTTTAACAGGTTCTGTGTACGCCAATGCTGGGTATATTGAGAATCGTAGTGTGTTGGGTGTGATGTCAAGACGGAAGTGTCACTCCAGTCATATGGAGATGATGGTCATGTAGGATACAGTACTGGTTCTCTTAAGTACTGCAGTCATCGGGATAATATGACTAGGTCATAGTTATCCGATATAGAGACTAGTTACCAGACATCCGACATGTGCTTCGTACGGGGCAGACACAATTCCAGCCCCAGGCCTAGCACGTGATCATCTGATACTAGATCGAAATACACAATACCACGTATACTACGCCTGATATAGATCGCTTATTCCTGTAAGCATGTTTCTGGAGAATTGGGTAGGCATGGCGCTTTGCTAGAACCCAACCTTCTCTTGTGAATCGGTGTAAACTTAGTACTAGGTACTTACGTGTTCGGATAGTCCGATGACCCGATTTACTGCCAACATATCCGGAGATCTCATGGGTCGCTCCCCGAAGATTCACCGATGACGTATGACTCGCACTTTAATTAATCTGGGATTAATTTAATGAGAGAGAAAATTAATCTGGGATTAATTACAGAGATATTTTATCTGGGATAAAATATCAATTAAAGAGAGAGAACGATTAATTTGGAATTTATCGATAAAATAATATATTTGATATATTATACGAAATTGGATTTCGACGTGGAATTAAAATTAGATTTTAATTCGGGCGAACGAATTAATTTAGAATTAATTCGTTAGCGACGTGAATAGTGATTTCGCTAGGCGTAATCATTTAATTACGACGCAACGGAAAATTCATTAATTTGGAATTAGCGAACCCAAGCTCGGGATTATTTGCGAGGGCATTCGCATTTCGAATTCGAGTGCGGCACGCAAGTCAAATCGAGCGTCAAATCGGGAGTCACATCAAGCGTCAAATCACATGTCACTTTGAGTGATGTGACATTTGATTGATTGATGTGAGTTGATGTGAGATGAAAGAAAACATTAAATGCTTTGCTTTTTGAAAAAGTTTTTGGTAAATGGTTTATTAAATTTTGGAAAATATATAAACCTTTTACATTTTCTTTTTCCCTCACTCTCTCTTTTACGTTTTTGGGAACCCTTTTTCCTTCCTTCATCTCTCTCGTCCTCAAGGCCATCTCCTTCTTCCTTCTTACTGGTTTGACCGAAAATGAAGACAAGAAATGAGTGATTTTGTTGCAAGATCCAAATGTTAGCACACCCTAGGAGGCATACCAAGGTGATAGGGCAGTGAGTTCATGAGCATGGAAGACTATCACAAAGCTTGGAGCTTTAATGGAGTCCATGGCCGATTCTTCATGGAGGAGATCCACCCACCACCGTGCAGTCCACCATTTGCGCAGCCCACTGCCGAGCATGGAGAGGGAAGTTCAGTTTTCATCACCACAAGCATCTCAACCGATCAATGTGAGTTTTTCCGCAAGTCATATGATTGTATTTACACTTGTTTCATGTTTGATTTATGATGTTGGGAAGCTTAGAGCAAACCAACACATCATCTCCACATGACTGGAGTGACACTTCCATCTTGACATCACACCCAACACACTACGATTCTCAATATACCCAGAATAGGCGTACACAGAACCTGTTAAAGCCATGGACGACCGCAACCAAAGTATATTGATTGTCGCAAGTATTAGCGGTGCAAGTCTTAGGTTAAGACCAAATACACCTACCCTGATTTCGATCTTCCATAGACACATAGTCATACTACCAATGGAATTCCGAGGGGGTCTATCCAGAGTGAAGCTGTTTCCCGTACCATCGGTAAAACACAGCCTCCTATTACACTTGCATGAGTATCCTATACCCAAATATATGAGAACTATGTTGTTATGCCCTCACAACGCGCACAAGTGTAATACTAGTCTTTTACGTATTTATCGATGTCCAATCTCGATAATACTCTGACTAGGGATATTTAATGATTTATCCTTCGTGGATTGATACGGTCTCATATCATTTTCAATCCAAGAACAAATCATAGGGACCTCTCATCATTTATACATCTAGGTGATCTAATCACAAATGAAAAGAGTGCAATCTTTTTTGTCACATAATTAATTTGTACAACAACACCATGATATATACAAATAGTCACGCTATGGGTCATAATTGTCCAACAATCTCCCACTTGGCCTATAGCCAGTCACTCGAGTGACTTACACCCGAACTATGTACGATTGGCTCAAACTGCTGAGAAATGCTTTCGTCATCAGATTTACATGAGCATCGTCCGATGCGATTTATTCGATCATCACATCGCCACGATGTATGATCTGAACAAATCAGATGAATATCGAAGTATGTATTTGGATCATTGATGAGACCATTAATTCTTTAGCTTGTGCTCAAGCCTAGCTTAGCTGCTAACAGAACTATATATAATCTAATTAGATTTATTGTCGACCCAGAAGGCTTCTATTGCTGCCTCAGCTGCAGCAATAACCCGCATTTTCTGTTTATTCGGTAACAATATCTTGCTTGGAAGATTTCCATCTCACTGTTCCGTTATTCAAACTTTGTAGTACCGTTTGCGGCTTATATTCATTTTTATCGGTTTAGGAAACTTGTACTAGTGATCCCAGTCACTTCAAGTTTTCCATCTTCATAGTTTAAGACAGCATCTTTAGTTCTCTAAGATACTAACGGATGTTTTTAACTTCAATCTAGTGACTATCACTTGGATTGGCCTGTTTGTGACTTCATATGCTCAAAGCGTATGAGACACCAGGTCGCGTACATTTTTCAATGTACGGTCTCTCGAAGAGTTTTCATGAAAGCCAAGCTTTCACCGATAGTTTTTATGGCAATATCATTTCTAAGAAATGACACATATTATCATTATTGTATAGGACATCCATTGTCAGTGCGCTCCCACTAACCCTCTTATATAAACAAGAATCATTTCGTTTTGAATTAAATCATAAACAATTATGATTACATCAAAACGATAATTCCAAGAACCTATGTTTGCTTCAATCCAAACATGGATCGAATAACCTGCAAACCTTGTTTGCTAGTTTTGGTACGACAAAACCGACAGGATGTTGTAAACGTCCTCCGAAAGGTTTCCTTTTCAGGAAAGCGATTTTCCCGTTAAGCTGACATATTTCATAAATGAAACATGCAGCTTTAGCAAGGATTATCCAAATGGATTTACCGTGGCAACAGGTAAAAGGTTGAATCGTAATCAACACAATGTTGATAACGATACCTTTCCGCTACAAGCCTAGCTTAGTACGTTGGTATGTTGCCTTCCATGTATGTCGTCCTTGAAGACTTATAAGGTACCAATAGGCACAATGCCTTGCGGTACATCAGCTAGTGTCCAAACATAGTTGATTTACATGGAATCCATTTCGGACACATGGCACTTTGCCATAATTAGGGAGTCGATACCTTGTATCACTTCCTCATACGTAGTCAGTTGGTATGCCTCAATAAGATAGACATCTTTATGAGGTGAGATCAGAAACCCATACCCCAGGTTATTTTCTGACTCTCTCCTACTCACGCGGTTCTGGTGTATTCAAAGATTATTGGTAATAGTTTCATCCTTGATGAACTATTTATGTTCAATTAGGAATCGGTGACTTGAATAGTATTACTGCGATTTTCATCGAGTCTTACTATCCTCCCACTTACCATTGCATATCGGTATTCCTCTTAGGAAAACCGCATGGTGAGCAACAATTACTTTGTTCTCATGTGAGTTGTATAAGTACAATACTTTGGTATCCCTAGGATAACCTACAATTGGCACTTATCCAATTTGGGTTTTAGTTTGGTATCATCCAAACATATGCCCAACATACCCAATTATCAGGAATGAGAAACCCAGTTCATGTTCATATCTAATATGAAATATGTTAAATAGATTTTTATGGAACCTTATTCTAAATAAGTTCTACACTGTTAATGCTTATCCGTTGAAGGAAATGGTAGCTCAGAGTGACTCACGATTAACTTTATCATGTCCAATAAAATTCGGTTTATCCAGTTCGGACACACCGTCAAACTGACGTGTTCCGGGAGGAGTCCTCATTTGAAAGAATACTTTACTCTTTCAAGTATATAAGAAACTTATTGCTTAAGTATTTTCCATTACGGTCTTACCGTGATGGTTTAATACTTTAGCTGATCTGTTTGTCTATTTCGTGTCGAAACTATAAAAGTTTCTGATTTGTGTTCTTCAAAAGAAACACATAACCATAACGCGATGCCATATCCGTAAAGGTCACGAAATATTCATATCCACCTCTAGCCTAGCTAGAAATGGGCCCACTTACTTCACTATGAACTAGGGCTAACAGATAGGTGGCTTTTACACTTTTACCGAGTAAATAGTGTTTTAGGCACTTTGCCCAATAAACTAGATTCGTAGACTTTATTTGAATGGAATCAAATTAGTCCTAGTACCCACTCTTCGAAAGTGTGGATATACGAGTCTTGTTTAATTGTGTCCCAGAAAAAAATGCCACAATATGTTTCATCTGATCAAATCAGTATGAGCTGTTTGTTTGTCACGTTATACGTTTGTGATTTATTTATATTCAAATATAAATTCTGTTATTCACATCTAATGTGTTTATCTCAATATCATCTTTGTATAATAAAACACTTTAGTGTTCTAGAATATAAAGGTTCACCCGCAGCGGGTTAAATACTGATATAAAGATAATGTTTCTAGTCAAACTAGTTACATTATAACAGTTTCCAAATTTAGATACACACCCGAAGGTAGTTCCTAAATTTAGGTATCTACGGTTAAAACATCGATTTTCATCCCGTTTCCAATTCGCAGATTAATCTCAACTGAAGTCAGTATCCTGCTCATAGCAGATTCTGAACATCAGTATGTATTTATGTATCACACTAAGTATTTAAATCCAATTTTAATACTAGTAGTGAACATATTTATGACAAACATATTTGAAGTCAGAGCCTTGCTCGTCTTCAATTCCTTCATGTCTGCTTTGTCCAAACGGCAGTCACGCTTCTGCGATCCTGTTTGCCACAATTTAGCAGACATTTTGGGATATGTCTTTTATCTTCCCAGAAGATTATAATGATTTTGCCTTTGTCATTTTCACCATTCCAGAAGCCTTTGGCCAAGCCTTGGCCAACTAGAATATCGCAGTAAGGTGCGACTAGCGCTACTTGCCTATTGCAAATTTCGACTTTGTCTCATTGAGAATAGTCACTAACTCTCCAAGAGTTATTATTGCAATTTTAGTACTTCTAAATCTAAGTATAGATTTATGAAGATCCTTCAATTTCATTATCATACTTTAAGGATCTAATCCTTATTTCTGATTAAGAAATTAAAGAGTCTAATCGGAAAGCTTAATGGATTAAGCATTAAAGTTATCATTACATGAATATTCCAAAGATCATGCTATACTATTTGCTTAACTCCGGGCTTAGGTATAATATGTAATTTATCAAATAAAGTAACTTATTATTTTCCAGGACCATCCTGAAATTTAATTCCCAATTTGAAAATTAGACCATTTAAATACATTTTCCCTATGATTATGTTTTAAATGTCAATCTTTCAATTTATCTTGATTTTAATAGTCCAACTATTTAATCAACGATTTAGGTACTATTTATTATAATGATTACAATAGTCCAACTATTTAATCAACTATAATTTAATAGATTAAAATCAATTATATTGATTACTATAATCCAATTATAAAATCAACTATAAATGAATTGTTTAAATATAGTCCAACTATTAATTAAAACAACATTTAATTATTAGTCCAACTGACATTTATTTGATTTGACGAATTGTATTTGTTTGAGCGCGTATGGCAAGTGATGAGTGGTAAATCTATCACTATTTCCCACTCATTTAACCTAATATTTTGTATAGTTTCTTGAGTTTTGTGAATAATGTGATATGTTTTGTGTTATTTTGTAGATAAATAAAGTTTCAGGACACTCTGGAGGTGATTTGGGCCAAAACAGTAAAATTGGACGAAAATGGCATTTTGGTAATTGTGGGAACACAGAAACCTGGGCGACGCATGCTGTCCCGGGTTCGCGGCCTAGGTGGGAGTACGGAGTAGCCACGGGGGACTAAACCGGAGAATAATGGAGTCGCCACCCGGTGTGAACCGGGAAAATGAGATTTAAGGCCACACTCACCCCTCGCAAGGGAAGACCTCAAACCATTGGGTTCGGAATGGTCCCTTACTTATGCCACTTGTAATGACATGATTTATGTGATAATTTAATCAGGCTTAGGTAGCACTTATTTCCAAGAGTATCATGCTTCTAAATTCACGGGTACAAAATAACACTTATACATACATTTCACATATATCTCACATCTAAGAACACATGCCTGAAAATACCTCAAGTAACAACGAACATACAACTTCATTCAGCATATCATATTCATGAAAACATAAACATACGTAATAACAGCACAAGCATTCATGTGAGCACTTTTCCAAGTGATACGTGGAATTGTATCCCAAGTACAGACCGCATTACCGTCCGTTCGGAATCGTCTACAGAATTTATGTCTGGGTTTCCATCTGATATATCACAAGAAATAATACTCCAAAGTCATCATGGCATAGGTATATGAATCGTAATGCGTTAAATCAAGACTAAGGCAAATGACGCAACTAATGGAATAAACATGATTTTCATTATTATGTGCACAAAGATAAGAATGACTATGTGTGGTTCCATAAAAGAATCACCTAAGAAACAATTATACATGGCATGTGATGAATATGTCTCAGTTCAGTGTGTTCGCGTTCTTGTAGCGTTCGTAAACGCGTTCGAATGGTAAACAGAAGGTTCGCGTTCGAACGGAAATGAAACAGAATGCTCACGTTCGTATGGCGTTTGTTAACGTGTTCGAACGAAAATGAAACAGAATGCTCACGTTCGTATGGCGTTTGTTAACGCGTTCGAACAGAAATGAAACAGAATGCTCACGTTCGTATGGCGTTCGTGAACGCGTTCGAACGGAAATGAGACCTGATGCATGATAAGGCAAAATGCATGCACGTTCGAGTTGCGTTCGTAAACGCGTTCGAACGGGAACAGACCTGATGCATGAAATAGGACGCAATAAATAAATGGCGAATAGTACAATGCGAGGCACGGCAAAGCATCATGGTAAAGGGCTTTAACCCTTCCCCATAGGGGATCGTTCATTCCACTTACTAAGCCCATGCGCTCGATCGCATCATGCAAACAAACATAAAGACAATCATATCAAATTAAGTATGCCCGATTGAACACATCTTTCATCCAATCCGAACACACATCAATCGGCGCGGCAAAGCATCGTGGTAAAGGGTTTTAACCCCTCCCATAAGGGATCTTTCATTCCACTTACTAAGCCCATGCGCTTGATTGAACCATGCATAAAAAGATAAAGACAATAATATCAAACTAAGTATGCCCGATTGAACGTATCTTGCATCCAACCGAGCACACATCAACCGGCGCGGCAAAGCATCGTGGTAAAGGGCTTTAGCCCCTCCCCATAGGGGATCTTTCATTCCACTTACTAAGCCCATGCGCTCGATTGAATCATGCATAAATAAACAACATACAGAATTCAAGTGACGAAAAATAAATAAACAAAAGCAACACAAAACAACAAAAAAAGGGTGCCGTTTACTCAAGCGGTACATGGAGTTGTGTCCCGAGTACATATCATATTACCGTCCATTAGGAATCGGCTATGAAATTTATGTCCGGGTTTCCATCCGATATACCGCGAGAGTTGACACATCTCTCATTCATCCAATACCCACAACACACATCATACACAAACGAGATTTAACGAATAAGTAAGATACGATCAAAATAAATAACAAAAATCACATAAAGATGAGTGTGAAAAGTACCCTCAGGTCTAACCTTTTAAGCCGTCTCTCGGACTCGCGTTTCACGAAGATCGGAAGGGGTAAAGCTCCGTGACTTTTCTGGTTCACTGGTTTGCCTTTTCCTTCGCTGTTTTGCCGCTCAAGCTACTGTTTCGAGTCCGTTTTGCTGCTGTTTCCTTGTGGTTTCGCTACCGTTTACTCTGTATTTTCTGCTTACTGTTTTTGGGTGTGTTCTTCCTGTAATTTTCCTGTGTGTTGTGTATCTTATGTGTATGAGCTAGCTAGGGGAAGGTTGGTGAAAGGTTGTTTATATAGAGAAGGGTTAGGGCTTGACAAGGAAGGGATTTGGCTAATTAAAGAGGGATTTGATTTGGTGTTGGACAAGGAAAGGATTAGATTGAGGGGGGACAAATCTTGGCTAGAATAGGAAGTTAATATATTTAAATTGGTTATGATTGGTTAGGATTGATTTTAACTTGGTATGATTATATTTGATTGGTTTAGATTAGGTAAATGGTTTAAATATTTTATTTAATTGACTTTTAATTTAATTAATATTTGATTTAATTAGGATGTGTCTTATGGGCTTGGTGGGCTAATTGGGCTTGGGTTGAGGCTAGCAGCAAAACCAGAATTACCGACACCGTTCGAACGCTTCCTTGAACGCGACACGAACGCCCGCAATCTGTTTTCCGTTCGAACGCATACACGAACGCAGCACGAACGAAAATAGTGATCCTTGTTTATTCTGAATTTCCCCTTCCGATATCCGTTTCCCGCGGCTTCCGTGACTCAAAAGGTAGTGCCTCCAAATGAGACTCATCATCGGGTTTCACATGCAAAAATACAATGCCTACAGTAATTTCTCGCGTCGCGACGCCAAAACCTTCAGCGTCGCATTGCCTAACATGCGCCGAACAGTGCTAACGTGCGCCGGGTCCACAAATCAGAATATGAGAAAAGTTTGATTTTGCTAACGTGCGCCGTGCCACGTGTCACCATCACAGACGATCTGCTAAAATATGCCGTGCCAGGTGTCATCATCCGACGGTGCCGACAGTCATCATCGCCACGTGTGCCACGTGTCACTCCATGTCATTGCCATGTCATCAGCCATATCACTAGGTTGACCAAGTCAAACTGCCACCTCACCGCCACATCATCATCAGCCAATCAGGAAGTGCCACGTGTCGCAATCCTACGGTGCCGACAGTCCATTTCCCACGTATCGCCATGTCACCGCCACCTCACTGCCACGTCAGCGCCACGTCAGTATCAATTATTGGCTATCTAATCCTTATCTGACACGTGGCAGATAAGAATCTAGCTACCAATCAGAAGCCGCCACGTGTCACAATAATTGAGTCTCCAACAACCTCGCCACGTGTCACCTTATCATCTTATCCAGAATCTGCAACCGACGAACCAGAGCGTGCCACGTCGAAAAAAGCTGGCATAGCGACGCCAAATGAAGTTTCTCTCTCTAGTTTCTTTTAGTTTTTAGTTTTTTTAGTTTTTAGTTTTGTAAAAATTTTAATTACGTTTTGTTAATATAGTAATTTACCTTTTTTTTTTTTACTTTTGACAGTTTTTACTATTCACCCTGATGAGGTAACTTCCCCAGCTAGGGTGAAAGGTAATTCTTTTACTATTACTATTTAGATTAATCTCCTTAAAAATAATATATTCACTATTTAAAATATTGACTTAAAAAGGATATCGCCAGATTGGTCGGTTGGTAATTCATTTTAATCTGGTTTAAACCTGACTAATAAAGGATACCGCCAGATTGGTCGGTTGGTAATATTATCACAAGTTTATATATTATTTTATGGGAGATATCTAAAATAGTAAATAGTAAAAGTAATTCCTTTTACGTTAGCATTTTATTTTATTTTACTTTTCAGCTTTTACTTTATGTCTTTTACTTTTCAGCATTTTTACTTTATGTCTTTTACTTTTAAGTTTTTATTAGCCCTAGTTATGTGTTAGTTATCTTGGGTTGTGATGAATTTTATTGCCGCCTCAGCTGCTGCAATAACCCGCATTTTTTGTTTATTTGGTAACAGTATCTTGCGTGGAAGATTTCCAGCTCACTGTACCGTTATCTATACTGTATAGTACTGATAGCGACTTACAGTCGTTTTAATGGGAATATCATTTCCAAGAAATGACATATTATCATTATTTATAGGACATTTATTGTCAGTGCCTTCCATTAACCTCCTTATGTACACAAGAATCCTTTCGTTTTGAATTAAATCATAAACCATTATGATTACATCAAAACGATAATTCTAAGAACCTAATGCTTGCTTCAATCCAAACATGGATCGAATAAACTGCAAACCTTATTTGCTTGTTATGGTACGACAAAACCGACAGGAGCCAAAAGGTTTCCGTTAAAGAAAGTGGTTTTGATGTTCTGCTGCCATATTTCATGAATGAAACATGCAGCGTCAGCAAGCACTATCCAAATGGATTTACCATGGCAACAGTAAAAAGGTTTCGTCGTAATCAACACAATGTTGATAACTCTACCTTTTCGTTACAAGCCTAGCTCTGACTAGGGATGTTGCCATCCATGTACGTCTTCCTTGAAGACTTATAGTACCAATAGGCACAATGCCTTGTGGTACATCAACTAGTATCCAAACTTGTTGATATACATGGAATCCATTTCAGACTCATGACACTTTGTCATAATTAGGGAGTCCATACCTTGTATCACTTCCTCATACGTAGTCAGTTGGCATACCTCAAAAGATTAACATCTTTATGAGGTAAGATCAGAAACTCATACCCCAAGTTGTTTTCTGACTCTCTCCGACATATGTGGTTCTTGTGTATAGGAAGATTAATGGTATAGTTTCATCTTTGATGAACTATTTATGTTCCATAGGAATCGGTGCCTGGAATAGTATCACTCCAATTTTCATCGAGTTATACTATCCTCCCACTTACCACTGCATATCGGTATTCCTCACAGGAAAACCGCATGGTGAGCAACAATCTAATTGTTCTCTAGTGAGTTGTATAAGTACAATACTTATGTATCCCTAGGATAATCTACAATTGGCACGAAATCTGTCAAACAGATTTTAATGGAACCTTATTCTAAATAAGTTCTGCACTGTTAATGCTTATCCGTTGAAGGAAATGGTTGCTCAGAGCGACTCATGATTAACCTATCATGTCCAACAAAATCCGGTTCATTCGTTCGGACACACCGTCAAAATGACGTGTTCCGGGAGGAGTCCTTATTGAAAGAATACTTTACTCTTTCAAGTATATAAGAAACTTATTGCTTAAATATTTTCCATTACGGTCTTACCGTGACGGTTTAATACTTTAGCCGATCTGTTAGTCTATTTTGTGTCGAAACTTTAAAAGTTTCCGATTCGTGTTCTTCAAAAGAAACAGATAACCATAACGGGATGCCACATCCGTATAGGTCACGAAATATTCATATCCACATCTAGCCTAACTAGACATTGGCCCACTTGCTTCACTATGAACAAGGGCTTTCAGATCAGTGGCATTTTCACTTTTACCAAGTAAATAGTATTTTAGACACTTTGCCCAATAAACTAAATTCGTAGACTTTATTTGAACAGTATCAAATCAGTCCTTGTACCAGCTCTTCAAAAGTGAGGATATACGAGTCTTGTTTGATTGTGTCACTGACAACAATGCCACAATTAGTTTCACCTGATCAAATCAGTTTTAGCTATTTGTTTGTCATTATATACGTTTGAGATTTATTTATATTCAAAATATAAATGCTGTTATTCACATCTAATGTGTTTATCTTAATATCATCTTTATATAATAAAACACTTTAGTGTTCTAGAATATAAAGGTTCACCCGCAGCGGGTTAAACGCTGATATAGAGATAATGTTTCTAGTCAAACTAGTTACATTATAACAGTTTCCTAATCCTGCTCATAGTAGATTATGAACATCAGTATATATTTATGTACCACACAAAGTACTTAAAATCCAATTTTAATACTAGTAGTGAACATAATTATGACAAACATATTTGAAGTCAGAGCCTTGCTCGTCTTCTATTCCTTCATGTCTGCTTTGTTCAAACGGCAGTCACGCTTCCGCGATCCCGTTTGCCACAATTAGGCAGACATTTTGGGATATGTCTTTTATCTTCCCAGAAGATTATAATGATTTTGCCTTTGCCCCTTTTCACACTCCAGAAGCCTTTGCCAAGCCTTGGCCTTCCAGAATATCGAAGTAAAGTGCGACTAGCGCTACTTGCCTAATTGCAAAGTTTGACTTTGTCTCCTTGAGAATAGTCAGTAACTCTCCAAGAGTTTCCAATTGCAATTTTAATATATTAAGCACTAAAGTTATCATCACATAAATCTTCCAAAGATTATGCTCTACTATTTGCTTAACTCCGGGCTTAGGCCTAATATGTTATTTTATCAAATAAAGTAACTTATTAGTTTCCAGGACCATCCTGAAAATTTATTCCCATTTGAAAATTAAATCATTTAAATACATTTTCCCTAGGATTATGTTTTAAATGTCAATCTTTCAATTTTATCTTGATTCTAATAGTCCAACTATTTAATCAACGATTTTGGTACTATTTATTATAATGATTATTATAGTCCAACTATACAATCAACTATAATTTAAATTAATTAACCTCAATTACATTGATTACTATAGTCCAACTATAAAATCAACTATTAATCGAAATTAATAATTCAAATATATATTGATTACTATAATCCAATTATATAATCAAATATAATACTGTCCAACTGTTTATTAAAACAACAATTTAAATATTAGTCCAACTAACATTTAATATATTTGACGAATTGATATTTGTTTGAGCGCATATGGCGAGTAATTGAACGAATATTGCAAATTCAATTCTTGCCTCCCACTATTTTTCGGCGAGCCTCTAACCCTCTGTCGAGTACTCGGGAAACCGTGTTTCCTAGCGGGCTAGGATCCCGTTAAATATCACACAATCTTGACTTTGGCCAACAAATTGTATGATAATTAACTAGGTAGATCTCTAAGATCAATTAGATCCAATCCAATTCTAGATCCAGTAGGCGGACATCCAAGTCCTAAACATATATCTATATATGCCAATACATCTAATGTATTACCTAACCTTTTTCCTCTGAATCAACTAAGCCTTGGCTTTGGCACAACAAACTTAGTGATACCAGTCAAGAGCGACCCATTGACCATGGAAAGCTTCGTAATCAATGTCGATGGACAAGAAGTGGTCTTGACTTTGGCCTACAAACCACAACTTGGACAAGACACTGATATGGAACAAAGCCTTTGTGATTCAAACACATCTTCGACAGACAAAGGCCTTGACTTTGGCCAACAAACCAATGTCGTCTTAGATCTTGAGTGAGAATCACTCAATGGAAGGAAAGACGCTTAATATTATTTGAGGGTTTTTCGCGTGCAAATTGGCAACCAATTTATTATCTTTGTTAAGGTCTCATCATCATACACCCTTAAACATGCATTCTAAACACATAATAAAGCGCATATGAAAAATAATAATGATATGCGGATGAATACTTTACACATTGATCCTAGATCAAATCTCTCCATTTCTCTCTCCAGCTAGCACATGTATTACTTCTACCTGTTACACTACACTTCTAAGAAAACACCTCATTAACATTGAGGGGAATAGGTGAGAAGAGAATACAAGAATAAGGAGGTGATAAGGCTGGACACGCAGGTCCAATTAATAAATCAAATTTATTACACAATTTCTAAAATTGCCCCACCCATCTAATATCCATCCGATATACATTATTCATGCATCGCAACCATGTATTCACACAAGCATGTTATCAATCAATCTAATCCAATTAATTAATCTGATAATTAGTGATCATCCAATGTTCAAACAAAGATTTGATTTTGCTCGAGTCAAACTCGTTTTGCGAATAAGTACTCAAAGTACGAATTCTCGAATAAATTAAACTACATAATTAAATCCAATTCAATTTATATTTAATTCTAATTCGCTATTTAATTCCAAATTAAATATTACACTTTATTTACGAACCTTTACGACTTAAATTCCAAATTTAATCGCGACGGGTCTCAAAGTCCGATTAACGTCCAACATAATTTAATTAAAGTCCAATGGGCTTTTAGTTAATTTCTCGAGGCATGGACTTTTGGTCAACTCGGGTCAAACCCAAACCAAAGTCCAATCCGGGAGTTACCCCATAAGCCCAGAAATCAATTTAGGACCATTAGGCCCAATTAAACTTTAAAGGTCCATTAACTCGCATTTGGGATTTATGGAGGCGGTTTTGGGCCCAATTGGATCCAATTCATTTGGCCTAAACCTAACTTGGTACAACCAAGCCCAATTAGCCCAATTACAACACAACAAGCCCAAATCCAATTTAAGGCCCAATTAACTAAATTACTAAAATCCAATTTTACAATTTAATTAATCAAAGTGCATTAACATAATTAATCACCCAAGTCATTATTTCAAAAAACACAAATTAGGCTCATTAATCATGCTCATCATTATTAAATTATGTCCAACACAATTTAACATAAATCAAAACCCATTTACATGCTCACTTTGTGTCTCGGCAATAGGGTTTATTTGTCAAATTGCAAATCCAATCCAATTGAAACCAATTAAACATTACATCAATATACCCAACATGATTCTAACTCATCTAATGAATCAAAAAAAAAATTTCCAAGACATCAAATTTAGGGCACCATTCGGCCAACACCAAAAATTGGGCAAATTTGTTTCAAACAATTTTTAATCAAATTGATCCAATCAATCATCAATTAAAACACATTCAAGCATACTTAGTCATCCAATTTCATAATTGCATGCTCAAATTCATTTTACCCAATTTCATGCTTTATAACTCGGCAATTTGGGGATTTTACGTCCGATTCAAATTCAATCCAATTAATTTCACAATCGACATTAAATCATATTCCCGAATGATTTCCAATACATCCAATGATCAAAAATCAAAAATCCCAAGACATAATAGGGCACTAAACTTTCGGCCAAGGTAACAATTTGGGGAAAAAATGATCCAATCACAATTTCTTGAAATTGACCCAATCAATCTTCAATTCAACATCAATTAAGCATACAAAATCATCCAATTTCATTTAAACATGCACAAAATCAATTTACCCAAATTTTAACCCTAAACTTTTTTCATGCTTTTCCTTGCTCTGATACCATTGTTGGTGATTCTAAGTCTCCAAGATCGAATTAAACAAGCATGAATCGTGTGAATACAACGACAGAAGTTGCGGAATACTTACATCGAGCGGTTGAGCGACGCGGAGAGGCAACGAAAACTGAAATTCTGCTCACAGGTTTGGCGTTGGCAGTGCAGTCCACTGTCCTCACTGGTTTCGGTTTTCATCATAAAAAACAAGCTCCAAGCTTCGTCGTGGTGATTCCCGGCTTAATGGTGGACTTCCCTATCACCTTAGCATGATCCCGGAGTGTGCTAGCACTCTTGTTTTTGCATCAAAAATGCACTTGGCTTCCCTCCATATCTTCAACACTCACGGCAGTTCACTGCCTTTGTAGAAGAAGAGGATGGCGTAAAGAAAGATGGAGAGAATTTTGGCTCCAAAATAAAACCAACGTGAGAGAGAGAGAGAGTTGTGTAAAAATTAAAAGTGTAATTGATTTCTAAAATCAATTTAAAATATACCAAACATATAAAATTAATATATGTCACTCAAGCTTTTTAAAAGCTTTTCAACAACTCCCATCAAGTCACATCACTCACATCACTCAATCAATCAAATCAATTGTCACATCACTCAAAGTGACATGATTTCATGTTTGATGTGACGCTAGATGCGATTAGTGATTTGACGCTTGATTTGACGTGCCGCGCTCGAATTCGAAATGCGAATGCGCTCGTAAATAATCTCGGGCTCGGGTTCGCTAATTCCAAATTAACGAATTTTCCGTTGCATCGTAATTAAATGATTACGCCTAGCGAAATCACTATTCACATCGCTAACGAATTAATTCTAAATTAACTCGTTTGCCCGAATTAAAATCTAATTTTAATTCCGCGTCGAAATCCAATTTCGTTTATATATCGAATATATTAATTATATCGATTAATTCCAAATTAATCGTTCTCTCTCTTTAAATGATATTTTATCCCAGATAAAATATCTCCCCAATTAATCCCAGATTAATTTTCTCTTTCTTCTAATTAATCCCAGATTAATTTAGAGTGCGAGTCATACGTCATCGGTGAATCTTTGGGAAGTGACCAATGAGATCCCCGGATATGTTGGCAGTAAATTCGGTCGTCGGACTATCCGAACATGTAAGTACATCGTACTACGTTTATACCGATTTACAAGACAAGGTTGGCTTCTAGCAAAGTGTCATGCCTCCCCAATTCACCGGAAATATCCTTACAGGAATAAAGGATATATATCAGGCGTAGTATACGTAGTATTGCGTATTTCTGTCCAGTATCGGATGATCACATGCGAGGCCTAGGGCTGGTATAGTGTCTGCCCCGTACGAAGCATATATCGGATTACGAGCAACTAGTCTCTTTAAAATCGGATAATCATGACCAAGTCATATTATCCCGACGGTTGCAACCTTATATAGAGAACCAGTTCTGTATCCCTGCGCGATCATCAACTCCATATGACTGGAGTGACACTTCCATCTCGACATCACACCCAACACACTACGATTCTCGATATACCCAGAATTGGCGTACACACAACCGGTTATAGCCCTGGATGACCTCAACCAAAGTATATTGATTGTCGTATGCATTAGCGGTGCAAGTCTCAGGTTAAGACCAAATACACCTACCCTGATTTCGGACTCCATAGACACATAGTCATACTACCAATGGAATTCCGAGGGGGTCTTATCCAGAGCGAAGGTGTTTCCGTACCATCGGTAAAACACAACCTCCTATTACACTTGCATGAGTATCATATACCCAAATATAAGAGAACTATGTCGTCGTGCCCTCACAATGCGCATAAGTGTAATACTAGTCTTTTACGTATTTATCGATGTCCAATCTCGATAATACTCTCACTAGGGATATTTAATGATTTATCCTTCATGGACTGATACTGTCTCATATCATTCTCAATCTAGGAAAAAATCACAGGGACCTCATATCATTTATATATCTAGGTGATCTAATCACAAATGATAATAGTGCAATCTCTTTTGTAACAGAGTTAATTTGTACAACAACACCGTGATCTGTACAAATAGTGATGCTATGGGTCATAATTGTCCAACAAGATGGAAGATATTGTATATAAATAAAAAATAGAAAAAAAAATCAAAGAAAAAAATCAGAAAAATCAGAAAAATTATTCCATTGCTGCAATAAAGTGTGAAATCTGATAGAAATTTAGGACAAAAATATTACTCTCTTATCAACTGCACTTATGACTGTTGTGGGCAAAAATGAGTTGTTTATTAATTTGTTGGCTGTATATATGAAGAATGGTAAAAATAATCGGAGAATTTACTTATTCAGTAATTTAGAAAGAAACAAAATAACTAGTAACTTGGAGTAGAAGTTTCACCTGATTAGTCACTAACTTCTTTATTCTCTTTTCGCTTGTCTTTTTGCTTTTGTGTGCATTAGTTTTACTACCTTTTACTTTTGTAAAATGTTTGTGGGTATCATTGATGTAAACCCTCACAAGACTACAACTCGTCCACTATGGACACCTAGGGTTTAAAGGCTTGTTGCATACGCTAAATGCAACCGTGATCCCTACGAAAGTGGCTTAGTTAAATTTTATTATGTTATTTTATTTTGAGTTTTGCTCGAGGACTAGCAAAATGTTAGGTTTGGGGGTGTGATGAGTGGTAAATCTATCACTATTTCCCACTCATTTAACCTAATATTTTGTATAGTTTCTTGAGTTTTGTGAATAATTTGATATGTTTTGTGTTATTTTGTAGATAAATAAAGTTTCAGGACACTCTGGAGGTGATTTGGGCCAAAACAGTGAAAATTGGACGAAAAGGGCATTTTGGTAATTTCTCGCGTCGCGACGCCAAGACCTTCAGCGTCGCGACGCCTAACATGCGCCGAACAGTGCTAACGTGCGCCGGGTCCACAAATCAAAATCTGAGAAAAGTTTGATTTTGCTAACTTGCGCCGTGCCACGTGTCACCATCACAGACGATCTGCTAAAATGTGTCGTGCCACGTGTCATCATCCGACGGTGCCGACAGTCATCATCGCCACGTGTGCCACGTGTCACTCCATGTCATTGCCACGTCATCAGCCACATCACTAGGTTGACCAAGTCAAACTGCCACCTCACCGCCACATCATCATCAGCCAATCAGGAAGTGCCATGTGTCACAATCCTACGATGCCGACAGTCCCTTTCCCACGGTCGACACGTCACCGCCACGTCAGTATCAATTATTGGCTATCTAATCCTTATCTGACACGTGGCAGATAAGAATCTAGCCGACCAATCAGAAGCCGCCACGTGTCATAATAATTGAGTCTCCAACAACCTCGGCACGTGTCACCTTATCATCTTATCTAGAATCTACAACCGACGAACCAGAGCGTGCCACGTCGACAGAAGCTGGCGTAGCGACCCCAAAGGTCTCAGCGTCGCGACGCCCGATGCCTATCCGCGCCTATAAATTGAGCTCGAGATTTCAGTTTTAGAGGCACCACTCTCTCTCATCTCTTTAATGTAAAGAGAGAGTTTCTCTCTCTAGTTTCTTTTAGTTTTTAGTTTTTTTTTAGTTTTTAGTTTTGTAAATAATTTTAATTACGTTTTGTTAATATAGTAATTTTTTTTTTTTACTTTTTACAGTTTTTACTATTCACCATGAGGAGGTAACTTCCCCAGCTAGGGTGAAAGGTAATTCTTTTACTGTTACTATTTAGATTAATCTCCCTTAAAAATAATATATTCACTATTTAAAATATTGACTTAAAAAGGATACCGCCAGATTGGTCGGTTGGTAATTCATTTTAATCTGGTTTAAACCTGACTAATAAAGGATACCGCCAGATTGGTCGGTTGGTAATATTGCCACAAGTTTATATATTATTTTATGGGAGATATCTAAAATAGTAAATAGTAAAAGTAATTGCTTTTACCTTAGCATTTTATTTTATTTTACTTTTCAGATTTTACTTTATGTCTTTTACTTTTCAGCATTTTTACTTTATGTCTTTTACTTTTAAGTTTTTATTAGCCCTAGTTATATGTTAGTTATCTGGGGTTGTGATGAATTCTAATATCACCGGTTTATAAGGGGTTATTTTATAGTTTGGGTAATTTAAAGGTTTACTTATTAAGTCTTAAGCTTAATGCTTCTTGTTGTCTGATCACCAATAAGATTGATGTGGTAAATCTAAAATGAACTAGACATAGGGATTTTAGGTTTCAGCCTTAGACTTAATAGCCCACGATCTTCTTTGAGGATAGATAACCCTTTAATAGATTTCCTTACAGGATAGACATATACCCGTCGGGCGGGGGTAGCCATAATTGGAACTTAAACTTAATGAATCCAGATAATTTAGTTGACATAAGCTTATGGTTCAATTGGGTTAAACTGGGTATTTGCGTCTGGCCATCGACAAAGGCTTTTGCATAATTTAGTGTTCCAGGTTAGTAAACTGATTTATTACACAAACATGAAATAACCACTTCATCTTTTAAATGATATTAGAATGATTCACAACCCTAGATCTTTGTGTCTTTTGTTATTTTCTTTAGTATTTTCTTTTGTCTTTTTATTTATTTAGCAATTCTACAATCAATCAAATCAATCAAGTAATCATTCTCTTCTCTCTCAATTAGATATCTGTAAATAAATAGATTCAATAATTAATAACAATAGTAGGAATTAACTCCTCGTGGGATCGATATTTTTATACTACTTGAACGATACGTGCGCTTGCGTTATACGCGTGTGTTTACGCCGGTCAGCAAGTAATTAAACGAATATTGCAAATTTAATTCTTGCCTCCCACTATTTTTCGGCGAGCCTCTAACCCTCTGTCGAGTACTCGGGAAACCGTGTTTCCTAGCGGGCTAGGATCCCGTCAAATATCACACAATCTTGACTTTGGCCAACAAATTGTATGATAATTAACTAGGTAGATCTCTAAGATCAATTGGATCCAATCCAATTCCTAGATCCAGTAGGGGGACATCCAAGTCCGAAACATATATCTTATATATGCCAATATATCCAATATATTACCTAACCTTTTTCCTCTGAATCAACTAAGCCTTGGCTTTGGCACAACAAACTTAATGACCCCAGTTAAGCGTGACCCATTGACCATGGAAAGCTTCGTAATCAATGTCGATGGACAAGAAGTGGTCTTGACTTTGGCCAACAAACCACAACTTGGACAAGACACCAATATAGAACAAAGCCTTCGTGATTCAAACACATCCTCGACGGAAAAATGCCTTGACTTTGGCCAACAAACCAATGCCAGTCTCGGATCTTGAGTGAGAATCACTCAATGGAAGGAAAAACGCTTAATATTTTGCGAGGGTTTTTCGAGTGCAAATTGGCAACCAATTTTTTTTATCTTTGTTAAGGTCTCATCATCATACACCCTTAAACATGCATTCTAAACACATAATAAAGCACGTATAAATAAATAATAATGATATGCGGATGGATACTTTACACATTGATCCTAGATCAAATATCTCCCTTTCTCTCTCCCGCTAGCACATGTATTACTTCTACCTGTTACACTACACTTCTAAAGAAACCTCATTTACATTGAGGGGAATAGGTGAGAAGAGAATACAAAGAATAAAGATGTGATAAGGCTGGACACGTAGGTCCAATTAATAAATCAAATTTATTACAACAATTTCTAAAATTGCCCCACCCTTCTAATATCCATCCGATATACATTATTCATGCATCGCAACCATGTATTCACACAAGCATGTTATCAATCAATCTAATGAAATTAATTAATCTGATAATTATTGATCATCCAATGTTCAAACAACGATTTGATTTTGCTCGAGTCAAACTCGTTTTGCGAATAAGTACTCAAAGTACGAATTCTCGAATTAAATTAAACTACATAATTAAATCCAATTCAATTTGTATTTAATACTAATTCGCTATTTAATTTCAAATTAAACATTACACTTTAATAATAAACCTTTTACGACATAAATTCCAAATTTAATCGTTACGGGTCTCAAAGCCTGATTAACGTCCAACGTCAATTCAATTAAAGTCCAATGGGCTTTTAATTAATTTCTTAAGGCGTGGACTTTTGGTCAACTCAGGTCAAACCGAATAACCAAAATCCAATCAAGGAGTTACCCCATAAGCCCATAAATCAATTTAGGCCCATTAGGCCCAATTAAACTTTAAAGGTCCATTAGTCGCATTTGGGCTTTATGGAAGCGGTTTTGGGCCCAATTGGATCCAACCAATTTAGCCTAAACCCAACTTGGTACAACCAAGCCCAATAAGCCCAATAACAACTTTAAAAGCAAATTTCCAAAATTAGGCCCAACATAATTAAATTACAAAAATTCCAAATTCCCAATTTAATTACATAAAGTGTATATCATTATTAATTACCCAAATCAATATTTCCAAAACACCAAATTTGTACAATTAATCATGCTCATCTACATCAAATAGTGTCCAACACAATTTAACAAAAAATCAAACCCAATACATGCTATATCATTCTCGGTAATCATAGGGAATTTTAAATCGATTTCGATTTCAATCCAATTGAATCCACAATCAATATTAAATCAACATTCCCAATTGATTCAAGTCATTCAATGATCAAAAATCAAAAAATTCCAAGACATAGGGCACATTGACATTCTCGGCCAAGCAAGAAATTTTGGGGAAAAAAATGTTCCAAACACAATTTCATCAAATTGATTCAATCAATCATCCACAAAATATCAATTAAGCATATTAAATCATCCAATTTCATATTCATGCTCAAAATCATTTTACCCAAATTTTAAGCCCTAAACATTTTCATGCTCAACCTTGCTCAAGATAATTGTTGGTGTTTGCTAAGTCCCAAGATCATTAAACAAGCATGAAACGTGAGTATACAACGAGGAAGTTGCGGAATACTCACATCGATCGGTTGAGTGACGCTACATCGAACAAAAATTCAGTTTCTGCCTCCTTACTGCTCATGGCAGTGAGCTGATTGCAGTCCCCATTTTCGGCCATTTGGATCATCTTCGTCAAGCTCCAAGCTTCGTCAAACGATTCCCGGCTCATGGGTGGACTTCCCTATCACCTTTGCATGTCTCTCAGAGTGCTAGATCTTGATGTTTTTGCCATAAAAACACCACACTTTGCTTCCCATTGCTCTCGGCATTTTCCCAGAAAAACCATAACAAAAACAGCCCAAAGGGCGTGAATAAGAGAGGAAAAATGGCTCCATTTCGTGAGTCAAGAGAGAGAATGAGTGAAGTGATTTTTGTATTTGATTTTGTGTATCTAATACACAATTTTTCATTACCAAAAATCAAATAATTGATTTATCAAATACAAAAAGTCAAGGCAATAAAGTTTTGCCAACCACCACCATCAACTCACATCACTCAATCAATCAATTGC
This sequence comes from Zanthoxylum bungeanum, assembly GCA_019454045.1. Lineage (NCBI taxonomy): Eukaryota > Viridiplantae > Streptophyta > Magnoliopsida > Sapindales > Rutaceae > Zanthoxylum > Zanthoxylum bungeanum. The sequence continues at coordinate 57,245 of SKCR01032783.1, read as the reverse complement.
CACATCACTCAAAGTGACATGATTTGACGATTGATGTGACTGATGATTTTACGCTTGATTTGACTTACGTGCCGCGCTCGAATTAAAAATGCGAATGCGCTCGCAAATAATCTCGGGCTCGGGTTCGCTAATTCTAAATTAACGAATTTTCTGTTGCGACGTAATTAAATGATTATGCCTAGCGAAATCACTATTCACGTCGCTAACGAATTAATTTTAAATTAACTCGTTCGCCCGAATTAAAATCTAATTTTAATTCCGCGTCGAAATCCAATTTCGTTTAATATATCGAATATATTATTTAATCGATTAATTCCAAATTAATCGTTATCTCTCTTTTAATGATATTTTATCCCAGATAAAATATCTCCGCAATTAATCCCAGATTAATTTGCTCTCTCATCTTATTAATCCCAGATTAATTAAAAGTGCGAGTCATACGTCATCGGTGAATATTCGGGAAGCGACCCATGAGATCTCCGGATATGTTGGCAGTAAATTCGCTCGTCGGACTATCCGAACACGTAAGTACCCCGTACTACGTTTATAATGATTTATAAGACAAGGTTGGCTTCTAGCAAAGCGCCATGCCTACCCAATTCTCCAGAAATATCCTTCCAGGAATAAAGGATCTATATCAGGTGTAGTATACGTAGTATTACGTATGTCGATCCAATATCGAATGATCACGTGCTAGGCCTGGGGATGGAATTGTGTCTGCCCCGTACGAAGCACATGTCAGATGTCTGGTAACTAGTCTCTATAATCGGATAAACATGACCTTGTCATTAACTCTCCAAGAGTTATTATTGCAATTTTATTACTTCTAAAATCTAAGTATAGATTTATGAAGATCCTTCAATTTCTTTATCATACTTTAAGGATCTAATCCTTAGTTCTGATTCAGAAATTAAGGAGTCTACTGCGACAAGCTTAATGGATTAAGCGCTAAAGTTATCATCACATAAATCTTCCAAAGATTATGCTCTAATATTTGCTTAACTCCTGGCTTAGGCCAAATATGTTATTTTATCAAATAAAGTAACTTATTAGTTTTTCCAGGACCATCCTGAAATTTATTCCCAATTTGAAAATTAAACCATTTAAATACATTTTCCCAAGGATTATGTTTTAAATGTCAATCTTTCAATTTTATCTTGATTTTAATAGTCAAACTATTTAATCAACGATTTTGGTACTATTTATTATAATGATTACAATAGTCCAACTATTTAATCAACTATAATTTAATAGATTAAAATCAATTATATTGATTACTATAATCCAATTATAAATCAACTATAAATGAATAGTTTGAATATAGTCCACTATTTATTAAAACAACATTTAAATATTAGTCCAACTAACATTTAATTTATTTGACGAACGATATTTGATTAAGCGCGTATGGCAAGTAATTAAACGAATATTGCAAATTCAATTCTTGCCTCCCACTATTTTTTGGCGAGCCTCTAACCCTCTGTCGAGTACTCGGGAAACCGTGTTTCCTAGTGGGCTAGGATCCCGTTAAATATCACACAATCTTGACTTTGGCCAACAAATTGTATGATAATTAACTAGGTAGATCTCTAAGATCGATTGGATCCAATCCAATTCCTAGATCCGGTAGGGGACATCCAAGTCCGAAACATATATCTTATATATGCCAATACATCCAATGTATTACCTAACCTTTTTCCTCTGAATCAACTAAGCCTTGGCTTTGGCACAACAAACTTAGTGATCCAGTCAAGCGCGACCCATTGACCATGGAAAGCTTCGTAATCAATGTCGATGGACAAGAAGTGGTCTTGACTTTGGCCAACAAACCACAACTTGGACAAGACAACCAATATGGAACAAAGCCTTCGTGATTCAAACACAACATCCTCGACAGACAAAGGCCTTGACTTTGGCCAACAAGCCAATGCCAGTCTCGGATCTTGAGTGAGAATCACTCAATGGAAGGAAAAACGTTTAATATTTTGTGAGGGTTTTTCGAGTGCAAATTGGCAACCAATTTATTATCTTTGTTAAGGTCTCATCATCATACACCCTTAAACATGTATTCTAAATACATAATAAAGCGCGTATAAATAAAATAATAATGACATGCGGATGGATACTTTACACATTGATCCTATATCAAATCTCTCCCTTTCTCTCTCCCGCTAGCACAAATATTTCTTCTACCCGTTACACTACACTTCTAAAGAAACCTCATTTACATTGAGGGGAATAGGTGAGAAGAGAATACAAAGAATATGAAGGTATAAGGCTGGACACGAAGGTCCAATTAATAAATCAAATTTATTACAACAATTTCTAAAATTGTCCCACCCATCTAATATCTATCCGATATACATTATTCATGCATCGCAACCTTGTATTCACACAAGCATGTTATCAATCAATCTAATCAAATTAATTAATCTGATAATTAGTGATCATCCAATGTTCAAACAAAGATTTGATTTTGCTCGAGTCAAACTCGTTTTTGCGAATAAGTACTCAAAGTACGAATTCTCGAATTAAATTAAACTACAACATTAAATCCAATTTAATATGTATTTAATACTAACTCACTTATTTAATTCCAAATTAAATATTACACTTTATTCAACGAACCTTTACGATTTAAATTCCAAATTTAATCGTTACGGGTCTCAAAGCCCGATTAACGTCCAACGTCAATTTAATTAAAGTCCAATGGGCTTTTAATTATTTTCTTGAGGCTTGGACTTTTGGTCAACTCGGGTCAAACCGATAACCAAAGTCCAATCCGAGAGTTACCCCATAAGCCCAGAAATCAATTTAGGCCCATTATGCCCAATTAAACTTTAAAGGTCCATTAGCCGCATTTGGGCTTTATGGAGGCGGTTTTGGGCCTAATTGGATCCAACCAATTTTTCCTAAACCCAACTTTGTACAACAAAGCCCAATAAGCCCATTTACAACATAAAAGCCCAAATCCAATTTTAAGGCCCAACATAATTAAACACAAAAATCCAATTTCACATTTAATTAATCTAAAGTGTATATCATGATTAATCACCCAAATTAATATTTCTAAAACATCAATTTATACAATTAATCATGCTCATTTTCATCATCATGTCCAACACATTTTGATTAAAATCAAACCCATTTATCATGCTCAAACTCTCGGCTAAGGAGGATTTTCATGTCCAATTTTATATCCAATCCAATTGAATCCAAATCAACATTAAATCAACATCCCAAATTGTTTTCAAGTCATCCAATAAATCAAAAAACAAAAATCCAAGACTTTTAGGGCTCCAATACTTTCGGCCAAGCTAAGTATTTTGGGGAAAAATTGTTCCAAACCATTTTCTTGAAATTGATCAAATCAAACTTCAATTAAACATGTTATAAGCATACTCAAACATCCAATTAATTCAAATCATGCTCAAAAATATTTTACCCAAATTTTAAGCCCTAAGTTCGTTTCATGCTTTTAACAACGCTCTGATACCATTGTTGGAGTTCTACGGTCCCAAGGATCGAATCAAAAGCGATAAAACATGTGTGAATAACAACGACGAAGTTGCGGAATACTTACATCGAGCGGTTGAGCGACGCGGCAAGCAACAAAACAAACTTTCTACCTCCATGGACTGTTACGGCAGTGGCAGTGAGCTGCTCCTGCATATTCTGTTTTTGAGCTCCTCGAACAAGCTCCAAGCTTCGTCAAACGATTCCCGGCTCATGGGTGGACTTCACTATCACCTTCGCATGACTTCGTAGTGTGCTAGCACTCCCGATTTTGCCACAAAATCGCAACTCTAGTGCTTCCATTTCTCTCGGCTTTTACCAAAACCAAAAGGTTTTTTACAGCCCCCTGGGCGTGTGGAGAGGAGAAGAAAGATAGGAGAGAGAGAGGTGTGTGTGTGAGATGGAAAGTGTATCTAATCCACTTTATTTATTTTCCAAAAACAAATAAATGATTTACCAAATTTTTGATTTTCAAAAATCAAGTCATTAATGGCTTCAACCACTTCCATCAACTCACATCAATCCATCAATCATGAATAGTGACTTGCGTCAATCACTCAAAGTGAAAGACATCCATCACTTAATTCACGAATGATGTGACGCTAGATGCGACTAGCGATTTGACGCTTGATTTGACTTGCGTGCCGCACTCGAATTCGAAATACCAATGCGCTCGTAAATAATCCCGGGCTCGGGTTCGCTAATTCCAAATTAACGAATTTTCCGTTGCGTCGCAATTAAATCTAATTTATTTAAATAATCATGCCTAGCATAATTACTATTCACGTCGCTAACGAATTAATTCGTTCGCCCGAATTAAAATCTAATTTTAATTCCGCGTTTAAATTCAATTTTGTTTAATATATCGAATATATTAATTAATCGATCAATTCCAAATTAATCGTTATCTCTCTTTAATAGATATTTTATCCCAGATAAAATATCTCCGCAATTAATCCCAGATTAATTTTCTCTTTCTTCTAATTAATCCTAGATTAATTTAGAGTGCGAGTCATACGTCATCGGTGAATCTTTTGGAAGTGGCCCATGAGATCCCCAGATATGCTGGCAGTAAATTCGGTCGTCGGACTATCCGAACACGTAAATACCAAGTACTACGTTTTATCGATTTACAAGACAAAGTTGGCTTCTAGCAAAGCGCCATGCCTACCCAATTATCTGGAAATATCCTTACAGGAATAAAGGATCTATATCAGGCGTAGTATACGTAGTATTGCGTATTTATGTCCAGTATGGGATGATCACGTGCTAGGCCTGGGGCTGGAATTGTGTCTGCCCCGTATGAAGCACATGTCGGATGTCTGGTGACTAGTCTATATAATCGGATAAACATGACCTTGTCATTTTATCCCGATAGCTGCAGCATTTAAGAGAACCAGTCCCGTATCCTACGTGACCATCATCTCCATATGATTGGAGTGACACTTCCATATTGACATCACACCCAACACACTACGATTCTCAATATACCCAGCATTGGCGTACACAGAACCTGTTAAAGCCCTGGACGACCGCAACCAAAGTATATTAATTGTCGCAAGTATTAGCGGTGCAAGTCTCAGGTTAAGACCAAATACACCTACCTTGATTTCGGACATCCATAGACACATAGTCATACTACCAATGGAATTTCGAGGGGGTCTATCCAGAGCGAAGCTGTTTCCCATACCATCGGTAAAACACAACCTCCTATTACACTTGCATGAGTATCCTATACCCAAATCTATGAGAACTATGTCGTTGTGCCCTCACAACGCGCACAAGTGCAATACTAGTCTTGTACGTATTTATCGATGTCCAATCTCGATAATACTCTGACTAGGGATATTTAATGATTTATCCTTCGTGGATTGATAATGTCTCATATCATTCTCAATCCAGGAACAAATTATAAGGACCTCCTATCATTTATACATCTAGGTGATCTAATCACAAATGATAAGAGTGCAATCTCCTTTGTCACATAGTTAATTTGTACAACAACACCATGATCTGTACAAATAGTGACGCTATGGGTCATAATTTTCCAACAACCTAGACATAAATTCCGTAGCCGAATCCGAATGGATGGTAGTGTGTGTTGGGGTTTTAAGGGGGAATCTCGGTAACGCAACGGAATCGCGGAAAATCAAAATTTTTCGTTTTCAAAACTTTTTCTCGGATCAATTAAATAAACTTATTTATTTAATTATCCAATTATTAAATTCTGAAAAATACACAAGAAATCATATTTCTTGGTAATTACCGAATTGCCCAATAACTTTGTAAATTGATCATTTTAGTCCAAAATTATCAAATATAATTTTGGAATGATTCTAAATCATTTCTAAAATGTTTTTCAACAGATCAAATACATCAAAATCAGATTTGCAACAAATCCCCAAAATTTTAGTCTAATTGCCGTGAGGTCCCTATAAATTGCATTTTGTTCATTTTAGTCCTCAAATTGTCAAATACAATTTTAGGTGATTCCAACTCAGTCCTAAAATGATTTCTAACATGTACAATACATGAGAATACAAATTGCAACTCAAACCCACAATTTCTTGCAAATTGCCGAGAAGGACCTATGGTTTCCAACTTGTGCATTTTGGTCCAAACTTGTTCAAAACAAGTCAAGATGAAATCCAATCATCACCAAACTTGATATACATCATATATACATCATAACACAACACATATATGAAAAGCCCCAAATTTGGAATGAGTTATAAACCCTAATTTTTCAATTTCACCAAATTGTCCAATTTTACCAAATCTTTAAAATCCAATACTTTAATCCATTCAATACTTCACCAATCTAGCCTCACCACTTTGAAATAACTCTAGAACAATTGTAGGTCACCAAGGAGTGGCTTAATAACTCTAGAATGACAACTTTGATTTTCAAAGAATCAAAAGTAAGCTTTAAAACAAGTTTAAGCTCACTTACATGCATCAATCTTTCACACAAGTTCTCAACCAAATAAACACAAATTATAATAGAAGAAAGAACATCAAAGCAACACAAAATGATGCCAAGCATGTTAGAAACAATTTCCATGTTGAAAGCTTTAAAGAAAGACTTACAAAATCCAAGTTTTCAAGCCTTTTCTCCTTTGGCCTTCAAGCTTTTCTCTCAACTTTCTTTTATGTTTATTTTGTGTATTTGAACTTATGAAACCCTAAAAATGAGACAAACAATATATACTTCACAAAAAATTGGCCCTTGGCCGAATTTCAAGTAAAGAAAATATCTAGACATTTTCTCAATTTTTGTTTCATTTAATAAGCTTTATCAACTTTTTATCTTTAATCATTACAACTTTAATAACTTTATAACAAGTCAACAAAGGCAACTAAAGTCATTTAAATAAATATCCCAACTTAGGATATTTATATTTTTAATTAATTTAATTATTTAACAATTAAATCATTATTTAAATACAAATATATTAAATATATGTATTATATTTACATTAAATATCAAATACATATATATTTATGATATTAGTCAAATATCTCAATTTGACAATTAATTAATGTGTATTTGATAAAATCTATCATTAAATACAAATACACAAATATTAAGAAATGACTATTGGGTCTCTTCACATGTACTTTTGCGTTTAACCTTTAAACGACTTATAAATAATCAGTATTATTTATAAATATTGCCCTAGTGCTCTACGAGTATATTTCATTAGTGAGACTCTCTAGATTCAGGTATATCAGTTATAAAATCCAATTTCGTGTCCATAATTTACCCACCCGTAAATTATGACGACCACGGATAAACTCGCTGAATCATACAGGTCGAGGTCGTTGCATACGTATAATCCCTCCGTCACAGATATCCGGATAATCCCAGAGATATAGATGTAAACGTCAAATCTATATAGGTATTATCCCGTCGAAGTTTTTATTAACAATCTATAAATAACATTCGGAACTGATTTCTGAAGTATACTATGGCCATAGATTTAACTGATTGCTAATCACATATGGACTACCTATGCCATGTACACAGGACTGAAGGATCCTATCTTGACACACACAGGATATCCTGAGGATCGGCTCACACCCAACGAACATGCGGAGGTCTGATCTAAATAGATCGGTGATGTGACTGCCATCTAAGTGTGGAGGATGTCTCATACATCCACAGTGGTGTCTCAAGTCGAAGGACCACTATGTTACTCAACCCTAGACGATTCTTATTGATGTTGGTGTACCATCCATTAAGAATCTTCGGTGAGTCGTTCAGTGTTTATCCACTATAAACACCTACACGTCTATACGAGTCTCCCAAGACTCCTGGTTCATTGGGATAAGCCATCGGACCAAGTCACGATATACGACATGTACTGGTCTCAACGGATTTGACTACAGACCCGTTTTAGTAAATATTGACCATGAACTATATTTGATAATATATATTTAGCCGTGACACTTCCCAATGTCAATTACAAACTAACTTTGTAACTATGTACTGCATTATATATTATCGGGCCTTTGTCTAATATATACATATCACTAAACCACATTTAGTTTCAATCTAATAGTAATTAGATCGAATACGTATATAAAAACAAGAGGTGCAACCATAAATAAGTAATATTATGGAAAATTGGATGTTCATATTCATGAATCAGACATAAATACGGTCCGGATTGGCGCTCTGAGCACCAACCCCAATAATTTCTCCCACTTGCTCTAGTGCCAATCCATGATATCATATACACATCTCAATGTGTATCGTATTCACATGGCCCTCAAAAGCTCACTCAGTACTCAAGAGGTAGGCAACAAGAAGTAGGTCTGCTATGACATATTGAGTTTTTCAAACAAACTCCGTCGTTCCCATAGCCATCATCATTCATATTTTGCAGAATCTAAATTATACATTAATATGACTCTGATGCTACATCAATATTGTGCTATAGCTACTGAGTTGTCCAAGTATTTAGGGATCAAATCCAAAATACTATGTGGACAACCGCAAACACAACACCAATATAAAACTTCTAATTTATAAGGTCATTATGCAACTTCATAAGTCAATACTTCATAAGTTGCATCTAATTCCACTTAATAGTAGAATCCTTCATGACACTCCCACTGCATCTTTTGTGACTCTTTATGACGTAGACTATCTAATGTCATAATTAGTCTAAAAACTAATATGACCATAATGGTTGTAGACTGTATTCTCCATGAATTAGAAACTCGTTCTTAATATCTCAAAGATCACAAAGAACGTGTTTCAAGATCCATCAGATGGTCAATATGATATCAAAATAACTCGTAACAATTACGATTAAATCGATATCTTTAATCGTACATAAGAAAGTATTCATTATGTTATCATCAAATGATACATAAGATTGATTAGACATTCTAATCAATATTTCTTCGAAAAAGGAATCATCCTTTACGAAGAAATGAATACTATATACAAGACACACATTAACTGTCAAACAGTTATACTAACTGTCATAAGATAGCCTTGTTGTGTCTTTTATTAGATCATATCTAATGCACGACTAATAGGAGTATCCATCAAAGTCTCTATAGTTTTATATCTTATATAAAACATTATATCAAATATAACAGAGACTACTCCCACTGCTTTCACGGAGTAAAGAAGACTTAGGTAACCTTTTAACCTTAAAAACATCTCATTATTACTATAATAATGATAATGTTGTCAGGATATAAACTAGAAAGTAATTGGTTCGCTCCCACGACCCTTCAATCACATATGTATTATCTATTCTTTGACAAGTCAGACAATCTGACTGATATCAAAATAGAGAACTCGAATTTCTGGAAGACTTATCTGTTGGATAATATGACCCATAGCGTCACTATTTGTACAGATCACGGTGTTGTTGTACAAATTAACTATGTGACAAGGAAATTGCACTCTCATCATTTGTGATTAGATCACCATAGATGTATAAATGAAGAGAGGTCCATATGATTTGTTCCTGGATTGAGATGATATGAGACAGTATCAATCCCCGAAGGATTAATCATTAAATATCCCTAGCCGAAGTATTATCGAGACTGGACATCGATAATGCGGAATAGGCTAGTATTGCACTTGTGCGCGTTGTGAGGGCACAACGTCATAGTTCTCATATATATAAGTATTGGATACTTATGCAAGTGCGATAGGAGGTTGTGTTTCACCGATGGTACGGGAAACAGCTTCGCTCTGGATAGACCCCTCGGAATCCCATTGGTATTATGACTATGTGTCTATGGGAGGCCGAAATCGAGGTAGGTGTGTATAGTCTTAACCTGAGACTTGCATCGCTAATACTTGCGATAATCGGTAGACTTTGGTCTTGGTGGTACAGGCTTTAACCGGTTCTGTGTACACCGCTTCTGGTTTATCAGAGAGTCGTAGTGTATTGGGTGTGATGTCGAGACAGAAGTGTCACTTCAGTCATATTGGAGTTGATGTCACGCAGGATACGGTACTAGTGCTCTTGAGTGTTGCGCAACCAATCGGGATATTGTGACCAGGTCATGTATATCCGATTATAGAGACTATGTTACCAGACATCCGACATGTGCTTCGGACGGGGCAGACACTTATCCAGCCCCAGCCCTAGCACGTGATTATCCGATACTGGGCCGATATACACAATACTAGGTATACTACGCTTGATACAGATCTATATATTCCTGTAAGAATATTTCTGGAGAATTGGGTAGGCATGACGTTTTGCTAGAGGCTAACCTTGTCTTGTAAATCGATATAACGTAGTACGAGGTACTTACGTGTTCGGACAGTCCGACGATCGTATTTACTGCCAACATATCCGGAGATCTCATGGGTCGGTTCCTGAAGATTCACCGATGACGTATTACTCGCACTTTGATTAATCTGGGATTAATTAGAAGAGAGAGATAGAATTAATCTGGGATTAATTCGATGAGAGAGAAAATTAATCTGGGATTAATTACGGAGATATTTTATCTCGGATAAAATATCGTTAAAGAAAGAGAACGTTAATTTGGAATTAATCGATAAAATTAATATATTTGATATATTAATCGAAATTGGATTTCGACGCGGAATAAAATTAGATTTTAATTCGGGCGAACGAATTAATTTAGAATTAATTCGTTAGCGACGTGAATAGTGAATTCGCTAGGCGTAATCACTTAATTACGACGCGACGGAAAATTCGTTAATTTGGAATTAGCGAACCCGAGCCCGAGAGTGATTGCGAGCGCATTCGCATTTCGAATTCGAGCGCGGCACGCGAGTCACATCAAGCGTCAAATCCTAGTCGCGTCAATCGTCAAATCAATTGTCACTTTGAGTGATGTGACTTGACAATATGTCACTTTATTAAAGTGATGTGATGTGACTTAAAGTAAAAAGTTGATTGAAAGCTTTTGCTTTAATTTTAAATAGAAAAAGTAAATGGTTAAGTAAATAATTTTGGAAATATATAAAACTTTTTACATTTTTATTTTCTAACTTATCCTTCTCTCTCTCCCACATGCAAGCATACATCTCTCATCTCCCTCTCTTTTCTTCTTCTGCTCTCACGGCTTCACTGCCGATTCTTCTCAATTTGTTCTGGTTTGACCGAGCATTTGAGAAGCAAAAGAAGAATACAAGTGCTAGCACACACCTTGAGTGATACATAGGTGATAGGGAAGTGATTCCGTGAGCATGGAAGCTTGAAACTTTGAGCTTCAATGGAGCTCATCATGGCCGAACATGGAGAAGCCGAACCAGTCCAAACCGAGCAGCCCACTGCCTTGGAGAGCTGTTGCCGTGAGCTTGGAGGAAGCAAAATCGCACCTTGTGTTCATTTCATCAAAACCGAAATTCAATGTGAGTATATTCCGCACCTCATTTGATGTGTTCATATGCGGTTTTTTATGCATGATTTGTTGATCTTGGGACTTGATTTAACTCTTTCAATGGTATCTTGAGCTTTTGATGCATGAAAACCGAATTAGGGTTCTTGAGCAAATTTGGGGCTTTTTGATTTTAGCTTGATTCTGACAAATTGATTCTTTAAGAATGCTTATATTTGATTGAATTTGAGTTATATGTAATCAATTTGATAAAAAAAATTGATTGGATTGATTTTCCCCAATTTGCTTATTTTTGGTCAAAACTTTAATTTGGGCAAACTCGATTTAGGCATGATTTGGTTGAATTGTTTGATGAAGTATGCTTGAATGAGGTTGAATTGAAGTTGTGCATGATCAATTTCAAGAAAATTGGATTAGATCAATTTTCCCCAATTCTTTAGGTTGAACATGAAACTTGAAATTGGTAAAATGTGTTTGAGCATGTTTTAATTTAATTGGATGTTTAAGTATGCTTAGAACATGTTTAATTGAGATTGTGTGTGATCAATTTCGTGAAATTGGATTGGATTCAATTTTCCCCAAATTGAAGGCTTGGCCGAAAATTGCATAACCCTAATGTCTTGGTAATTTTGTTTTGTTTGATCATTGGATGACTTAAAACAATTGGTTAATGTTGTTTTGAAGTTCAATTGGATTGAATTTTGATTTAGAACATTTTTTCCCTTTTAAAGTGGCTTGGCCGAATCTTATGAACATGAAATTCTTTGTGATTTTTTTGTTTTAATTCATTGGATGAATTGAATTGATTTGGGAAATTAAGATTGTGGACTCAATTGGATTGAAACCGAATCGAATTGAAAAACCCCTAATTGCCGAGACTTGATAGCATGTTAATTGGGTTTGATTTTAATTGAATTGTGTTGGACACTATTTGGTTGTTAAGTGCATGATTAATTAGGCTAATTGATGTTTTAGAAATGTTAATTGGGTAATTGATTATGTAATACACTTAGGTTAATTAATTATGTGAAATTTGGAATTTTATAAGTTAATTAATTTGGGCTTGATTTTGGAAATTGGGCTTGTTAGGTTGTAATTGGGCTTTTGGGCTTTGTTGTAACAAAGTTGGGTTTAGGCAAAATTGGTTGGATCCAATTAGGCCCAAAACCGAATCCAAAAGGTCCAATTATGACTTAATGGACCTTAATTATTTAATTGGGCCTAATGGGCCAAAATTAATTTAAAGGCTTATGGGGTAACTCCCGGATTGGATTTTGGTTGTTCGGTTTGATCCGAGTTGACCAAAAGTCCACGCCTATAGAAATTAATTAAAAGCCCATTGGACTTTAATTAAATAAAACATTAGATGTTAGTCGGGCTTTGAGACCCGTTGCGATTAAATTTGGAATTTAAGTCGTAAAGGTTCGTTAATAAAGGTGTAATATTTAATTTGGAATTAAATAATGAATTAGAATTAAATACGTATTAAATTGGATTTAATTATGTAATTTAATTTAATTCGTAGAAATTGTACTTTGAGTACGTGTTCGCAAAACGAGTTTGACTCGAACAAAATCAAATCTTTGTTTGAACATTGGATGATCACTAATATTCAAGATTAATTAATTTGATTGATTGATTGATAACATGCTTGTATGAATACATGGTTGTGATGTTTGAATAATGTATATCGGATGGATATTAGTCGGGTTGGGCGATTTTGGAAATTGTAATAAATTTGATTTATTAAATTGGACCTGCGTGTCCAGCCTTATCTCCTATTTCTTTGTATTCTCTTCTCACCTATTCCCCTCCATGTAAAAGAGGTTTCTTTAGAAGTGTAGTGTAACGGGTAGAAGTAATACAAGTGCTAGCGGGAGAGAGAAAGTGAGAGATTTGATCTAGGATCAATGTAAAATATCCATCCGCATATCATTATTATTTTATTTCATACTCGCTTTATTATGTGTTTAGAATGCATGCTTAAGGGTGTATGATGATGAGACCTTAACAAAGATAATTAAATTGGTAGCCAATTTGCACGCGAAAAACCCTCGTTAAATATCATGCGTTTTTCCTTCCATTGAGTGATTCTTACTCAAGATCCGAGATTGGCAGGGGTTGTTGGCCAAAGTCAAGCCCTTGTCCATCAAAGATGTGTTTTAATCACGAGGCTTTGTTCCATATCGGTGTCGTGTCCAAGTTGTGGTTTGTTGGCCAAAGTCAAGACCACTTCTTGTCCATTGACATTGATTACGAAGCTTCCATGTCAATGGGTCCGCGCTTGACTGGGATCACTAGGTTTGTTGTGCCAAAGCCAAGGCCTAGTTGATTCAGAGGAAAAAGGTTAGGGTATACATTCGATGTATAGGCATATATAAGATATATGTTTGGGACTTGGATGTCCACCTACTGGATCTAGGAGTTGGATAAGATCCAATTGATCTTAGAGATCTACCTAGTTAATTATCATACAATTTGTTGGCCAAAGTCAAGATTGTGTGATATTTAACAGGATCCTAGCCCACTAGGAAACACGGTTTCCCGAGTACTCGACAGAGGGTTAGAGGCTCGACGAAAAATAGTGGGAGGCAAGAATTGAATTTGCAATACTCGTTCAATTACTCGCCGTATGCGCTCATTTAAATTATTTCGTCATTAGATTAAATGTTAGTTAGACTAATTTTAAATTGTTGTTTTAATAAACAGTTGGACTGTATTATACTTGATTATATATAATTGGATTATATTAATCAATATATTTGAATTAATTAATTTCAGTTTACAGTTGATTTTATAATTGGATTATAGTAATCAATGTAATTGAGGTTAATTAATTTGGATTATATTTGATTATATAGTTGGACTATTATAATCATTATAATATATAAAGTACCACTAATCGTTGATTAAATAGTTGGACTATTGTAATCAAGATAAAATTGAAAAGTTGGATATTTAAAATATAATCTAGGATTAAAATATTTTAAATAATTTAATTTTCAAATTGGGAATAAATAATAAGTTACTTTATTTGATAAAATAACTCATTATACCTTAAGCCCAAAATTAAGCAAGATAAGTAGAGCATAAAATCTTTGGAAGATTTTTGTGATGATGACTTTAATGCTTAATTTAATATACTTGTCATAAATCTAATTTTTGGATTTAAGAAGTATTAAAATTGCAATTTATAATTCTTGGAGAATTAATTGACTATTCATGTAAAGTCAAAGTTTGCAATTGGGCATGTAGCACGAGGTGCACATTCCTTTCAATATTCTAAAAACCCAAGGCTTGGCCTAAGGTTCCTAAAATATTGAAAAGGATAATTGACATATCCCAAAGTGACTACCATTTGGATATGGAAGACACGAAGGAATTAAAGAAAGGGCGAGGCTCTAACTTTAAAAATGTTTGTCTTAGTTATGTTCACAGCTAGTATTGAAATTAGATTTTAAATACTTAGTGTGGTACATAAAATATATGTATTGATATTCAGAATCTGCTTTGAGCAGGATACTGACTTCAAGCTGAGATTGCTCTGCGAATCGGAAACGGGACGAAAGTCGCTGTTTCGACCGTAGATACCTAAGTTTAGGAACTACCCTTCGGGTATGTACTTGAATTAGGAACTGTTATAATGTTAACTAGTTTGACTAGAGACATTATCTCTTTATCAGTGTTTAATCCGTTGCGGATAAAACCTTTATATTATAGAACACTGAGTGTTTTATTATATAAAGATGTACTGAGATAAATTATTAGATATAAATAACAGAATTTATATTTTGAATATAAATAAAAATCTCAAACATATAAATTGACAAATAAATAGCTCAAATTGATTTGATCAATAGAGACTTATTTGTGGCATTGTTGTCTAGGACACAATTTAATTAGACTCGTATATCCACACTTTTGAAGAGTGGGTACTAGGACTGATTTGACTATTTAAATAAGGTCTGCGAATCTAGTTTATTAGGTAAAGTACCTAAAATACTATTTGCTTAATAGTGTTAGTGCCACCGATCTGTTAGCCCTATTCATGGTGAAGTAAGTGGGCCCATATCTAGCTAGGCTAGATGTGAACATGAATATTTCGTGACCTTAACGGATGTGGCATCACGTTATGGTTATGTGTTTCTTTTGAAGAACACAAATCAGAAACTTTAAAGTTTCGACACGAAATACATAAACAGATCGGCTATAGCATTATTCCGCCACGGTAAGACCGTAATGGAAAATACTTTAGCAGTAAGTTTCTCGTATACTTGAAAGAGAGTAGTATTCTTTCAATGAGGACTCCTCTTGGAACACGTCATTTTGACGGTGTGTCCGAACAGGATTAACCGAATTTTGTTAGACATAATAAGGTTAATCACGAGTCGCTTTGAGCTACCATTTCCTTCAATAGGATATGTACTAACAGTGCAAAACTTATTTAGAATAAGGTTCCATATAAATCTGTTTGACAGATATCGTATAGGATATGAACAGGAAAGAAACGAGGTTTCTCATTCCTGACAATTTGGGTATGCTAGGCATAACGTTTGGATGATACCAAACTAAGGACCCAAATTGGATAAGTGCCAATAAGGTTATCCTAAGGGAAACCATAAGTATAGTACTTATACATCTCACATGAGAACAATGTGATTGTTGCTCTCCATGCGGTTTTCCTAAGAGGAATACCGATATGCAGTGGTAAGTGGGAGGATAGTATAACTCGATGAAAATCGGAGTAATACTGTTCTAGGCACTGAATCTTAATGGAACATATATAATTCATCAAGGATGAAACTATACCATTAATCTTCGAATGCACAAGAACAAAGGAAGTGATACGAGGTATCGACTCCCTATTATGACAAAGTGTCATGAGTCCGAAATGGATTCCATGTATATCAATAAGTTTGGATACTAGTTGATGTACCACAAGGCATTGTGCCTATTGGTACTATAAGTCTTCAAGGAAGACGTACATGGATGGCAATATACCAACGTATAAAGCTAGGCTTTTAACGGAAATGTATCGTTATCGACATTGTGATTGATTACGATTCAACCTTTTACCTATTGCCACTGTAGATCCATTTGGATGATGCTTGCTGACGCGAGCATAAGTTCTTGGAATTATCATTTTGATGCAATCATAATGGTGTATGATTTAATTCAAAACGAAAATGATTCTAGTGTAAATAAGAGGGTTAGTGGGAGCGCACTGACAGTGGCTGTCCTATAAAATAATGATAATACGTCATTTCTTGGAATGATATTCCCATAAAAATAAATGTCGGCGAAAGCTTGGCTTTCGAAATACTCTCCGTGGAACCGTACATTGAAAAATGTACAAGACCTGGTGTATCATACGCTTTGAGCATATGGATTCACAAAACAGGACAATCCGAGTGATAGTCACTGGATTGATGTTAGGAACATCCGTTAGTATCTTAGAGAACTAAGGATGCTGTCTTAGTCTATGGAGTAGGAGAACTTGAAGTGACTGGGATCACTGTAGCAAGTTTCCTATAACCGATAAAGACGACTAAAAGTCGCAAACGGTACTATACAGTTTGAATAACGGTGCAGTGAGCTGGAAATATTCCGAGCAAGATAACTGTTGCCGAATTAACAACAAATGACGGATTATTGCTGCAGCTGAGGCAGCAATAGAAGCCATTTGGATCGATAATAAATCTAATTAGATTAGATATAGTTCTGTTGAGCAGCTGAGCTAGGCGTCAGCACAGGCTAAAGAATTAAAGGTCTCATCGACGATCCAGATATATACTTCTATATCATCTGATTCGTTCGGATCATACATCGTGGCGATGTGATGATCGTGTAAATCGCGTCAGACGATAATTAAGCAAATCCGCTGACGAAAACCTTTCCTCAGCAATTTGAGCGAATTGTACATAGTTCGGGTGTTAGACACTCGAGTGACTGGCTATGTGCCAAGTGGGAGATTGTTGGATAATATGACCCATAGCGTCACTATTTGTACAGATCACGGTGTTGTTGTACAAATTAACTATGTGACAAGGAAATTGCACTCTCATCATTTGTGATTAGATCACCATAGATGTATAAATGAAGAGAGGTCCATATGATTAGTTCCTGGATTGAGATGATATGAGACAGTATCAATCCCCGAAGGATTAATCATTAAATATCCCTAGCCGAAGTATTATCGAGACTGGACATCGATAATGCGGAATAGGCTAGTATTGCACTTGTGCGCGTTGTGAGGGCACAACGGCATAGTTCTCATATATATAAGTATTGGATACTTATGCAAGTGCGATAGGAGGTTGTGTTTCACCGATGGTACGGGAAACAGCTTCGCTCTGGATAGACCCCTCGGAATCCCATTGGTATTATGATTATGTGTCTATGGGAGGCCGAAATCGAGGTAGGTGTGTATAGTCTTAACCTGAGACTTGCATCGCTGATACTTGCGATAATCGGTAGACTTGGTCTTGGTGGTACAGGGCTTTAACCGGTTCTGTGTACACCGCTTCTGCGTTTATCAGAGAGTCGTAGTGTATTGGGGTGATGTCGAGACGGAAGTGTCACTTCAGTCATATTGGAGTTGATGTCACGCAGGATACGGTACTAGTGCTCTTGAGTGTTGCGCAACCAATCGGGATATTGTGACAGGTCATGTATATCCGATTATAGAGACTATGTTACCAGACATCCGACATGTGCTTCGGACGGGGCAACAAACTTATCCAGCCCCAGCCCTAGCACGTGATTATCCGATACTGGGCCGCTATACACAATACTACGGTATACTACGCTTGATACAGATCTATATATTCCTGTAAGAATATTTCTGGAGAATTGGGTAGGCATGGCGTTTTGCTAGAGGCTAACCTTGTCTTGTAAATCGATATAAACGTAGTACGAGGTACTTACGTGTTCGGACAGTCCGACGATCGTATTTACTGCCAACATATCCGGAGATCTCATGGGTCGGTTCCTGAAGATTCACCGATGACGTATTACTCGCACTTTGATTAATCTGGGATTAATTAGAAGAGAGATGAATTAATCTGGGATTAATTCGATGAGAGAGAAAATTAATCTGGGATTAATTACGGAGATATTTTATCTCGGATAAAATATCGTTAAAGAGAGAGAACGATTAATTTGGAATTAATCGATAAAATTAATATATTTGAATATTTAATCGAAATTGGATTTCGACGCGGAATTAAAATTAGATTTTAATTCGGCGAACGAATTAATTTAGAATTAATTCGTTAGCGACGTGAATAGTGAATTCGCTAGGCGTAATCACTTAATTACGACGCGACGGAAAATTCGTTAATTTGGAATTAGCGAACGCCCGAGCCCGAGAGTGATTGCGAGCGCATTCGCATTTCGAATTCGAGCGCGGCACGCGAGTCACATCAAGCGTCAAATCGCTAGTCGCGTCAATCGTCAAATCAATTGTCACTTTGAGTGATGTGACTTGACAATATGTCACTTTATTAAAGTGATGTGATGTGACTTAAAGTAAAAAGTTGATTGAAAGCTTTTGCTTTAATTTTAAATAGAAAAAGTAAATGGTTTATTAAATAATTTTGGAAATTATATAAACTTTTTACATTTTTTATTTTCTAACTTATCATTCTCTCTCTCCAAATGCAAGGCATACGATCTCTCATCTCCCTCTCTTTTCTTCTTCTGCATCTCACGGCTTCACTGCCGATTCTTCTCAAATTTGTTCTGGTTTGACCGAGCATTTGAGAAGCAAAAGAAGAATACAAGTGCTAGCACACACCTTGAGTGATACATAGGTGATAGGAAGTGATTCCGTGAGCATGGAAGCTTGAAACTTTGAGCTTCAATGGAGCTCATCAATGGCCGAACATGGAGGAAGCCGAACCAGTCCAAACCGAGCAGCCCACTGCCTTGGAGAGCTGTTGCCGTGAGCTTGGAGGAACAAAAACGCAACTTGTGTTCATTTCATCAAAACCGAAATTCAATGTGAGTATATTCCGCACCGCTTTGATGTGTTCATATGTGGTTTTTATGCATGATTTGTTGATCTTGGGACTTTGATTTAACTCTTTCTATCCGAGTCTACAATAGGCTCTATAAAGCTAGCACACTAAACTGCGATCTCAGCAGAACACAAACTCTAGGGCCATTCCCGAATGAACTCTTCAAACAAAGAAATCACAACTGATCTCTTATCTGATAAGTCATTCAAAAAATCCATTTTGCATTCTTTAGCTAAAATGTATAGTTAATATCAACATTAACCAAATACTATCTTAATTTTCAATTAGAGTGACTAGAGACAAGTTTCTCAGAATCTACAATAGATTGCTGAGTATAACTTTTCTCACTGTCATACTATAAAGGTCAAACCGTTAATAAGCTCACATTGCTTTCGATTGCGCAACGCCAATTTAGCACATATCATGAACTAATTCATAATGAAAGCTTAATCAAGTTCAAAACTTGATCACAGTAAGCTATGAACAATCTTAGATCTATGGTTCAGTGGTGAACTTCTATAATCGATATCAAATATCGCTTCCATTATAAGTTATAGGATAATTTTCTCTGGTAAGAAAACAACAGAATCATTAAGTATCAAATACTCGTAAATGATTCTGATATCCTATTAAACTTATATAGAAGATGTATAAGGGTTCTTTCATCTTATTAATTACGTAGTTCCATTATAGTTTATCATTCTCACATTTGACTTCAATAAGTCAAGTCTTTTCTACAATTATTAACATCCGATGTTACACACCAAATGATAAAATGATTTTATTACTTAGGATCGTAGGAAGATATTCTATCAAATAGAATACAATATTCTATCAAATAGAATACAATATTCTATTAAACTGAATAAACGATAAACTTTTACTTATACCTCCAAGGCGTAAGTAATTTCCATTATATAAAACAAATATTCAAATCTCAAACTTTTCAAGATTCAAAATTTCTACCTATACATATCATATATATAACTGTAGAAATTAATGGAACATTAATTAAAGAGATGAATTAGTGTTATTGGAGTATAACCCAAAGAGTATTGAAAGCTAATTCGGTAACATTCAATATCAAACGAATCAAATCATATAAGATTCGACTACTCCGACTACTCAATTCCATCAAGATGGAATCGTGGAAGAATAATATTGAATAAGAATCATATTCACTAAATAACCTTAGAACTAATTGCTTTAAATTCATATGTTTGATCATATCAAAGAACTTTGAACAGTTCAAAGACATGTAATGAATTTCGAGGATAGAGTTCTCTAAAAACTTCAGATAGAATATATTTGAACAAGTCAAAAAATGTTCATTCTACGTTTCATCAGAACAGATTGAAAGTTCTTGATCATTTCAAGACGTTCAATATGTGTTCTTTCAGAAACACGTAAATAAGTTATGACAATTTATAAACTAAGTTACGAAGTAAAGAAAACTACATTAAGCAATTAAAATTTATTAAACTACATACATCCAATGTATTATTTAAATAAATCTGGTGGACCAATGACAATCATTGGTTAAACGAGATCTTAATCACCTTCCCGAATACAATATTCGTTAAATGGATAAGGATATGTGGTGTGATTTTGTTCCGCTATCTACTTTCTATGTGTCTTTTTCTTTATTGTTAATCTAATGAGCATGGGCTAACTAGGATGGATTAAAGGTCCTCCATTCGAGGGAAATGCCTAAAGGCTACCTTTACTACGATGTTTTGCCACGCCGGACGAGGTACACTAGATTGAATATGAAATATGTTCAATCGGGCATACAAGGTCCCATATTATTGCTTTATTTATCTTTTATGCTCATGGGCTAATTATGTTGGTTTAAAGGTCGTCTATTTTAGGGAGAAAAAGTCTAAAAGGCTACCTTTACCACGATATTTTACCGCGCCTTTTATTATTCCTTTATTCATTTTTCCCATATTATCTCCTTGTTTATTCATGCATTATGATCTAGTGCGCATGGGCTAACTAGGGTGGATTAAAGGTCTTTCGCTCGAGGGAAATGCTTAAAGGCTACCTTTACCACGATGTTTTGCCGCGCTGGACGAGGTACACTCGATTGAATGTGAAATATGTTCAATCAGGCATACGAGGTCTAACATTATGTATTTGTTTATCCATGCATGTGTTTGTGTCATTTCAGATGCCATTTTGGTAATCTCGTTCGAACGCGTTTCTGAACACTACACGAACGTATGCATTCTGCCTCATTCCATACGAACGTATTTATGAACGCTACTCAAATGCACATCTATTTTGTTTTATCATGCATCAGGTCTTACCCCGTTCTAACGCGTTTCCGAACGCTATACGAACGCGTACATTCTATTTCATTTACGTTCGAATGCATTTCAGAACACTACTCGAACGCGCACGTATTCTGTTTTATCATGCATCAGGTCTTGTCTCGTTCAAACGTGTTTCCGAACACTATAGGAAAGCTTGCATTCTGTTTACCATTCGAAAACGTGCATTCTGTTTACCGTTCGAACGCGTTTACAAATGCTACACGAATGCACATACAGTGCACCGATTTCTTCTTGTCACATTTCATGCATGTTTGCTTCTTTGATCATTTCTTTTACACTACATGATTAATCATATCATTTCATTATTTACGCTTAGACAATTATCATCTATTTATATTTCCGCATTTATCTGTTTAATGTGTTCATGAGATTATGTGCTTGCCTTTATTTCACTTACTTTTATGCATGCAAACTTAGATATATGTGGTATTCCAATTTAGATATAGGTTATTCTTGTGTATGTATGTTGCGTAGACTTGGTTATATTATTGCACAAATCCATTCATTACAAGTGGCATAAGTAAGGGACCATTCCGAACCCAACAGTTTGAGGTCTTCCCTTGCGATGGGTGAGTGCGGCCTTAAATCATTTCCCAGTTCACACTGGGTGGCGACTCCATTTTATTTCTCTGGTTTAGTCCCCCGCGGGCTACTCCGTACTCCCGACCGGGCCGCTAGCCTGGAACAGCGTCACCGATTTCTGTGTCCTACAGTTTGGCGACTCCACTGGGATAGAGAATCGGCCCCGAAATAATGTCTTGTAATGTTTGTGATTTTTGTTTTAGTTAACCGTGTCTACAGTGGGTTCTCGGGGTACAATCAGATCCTTATGGCTGAAGAAGACAAGCATAAGACTGCCTTTGTCACCGAGTGGGGCACGTATTGTTATAAAGTGATTCCGTTTGGACTTAAGAACGCGGGAGCCACTTATCAACTGATGGCCACTACGTTATTCCATGACTTGATGCATAAGGAGATCAAAGTATATGTGGACGACATGATGGTGAAGTCAGAGACAAGAAGCGGACACATAGAAGCGCTAGAGAAGTTCCTTCAACAAGTCGACAAATACAACCTGCGGCTAAACCCTAAGAAGTGTGTGTTCGGGGTAACGTCGGGAAAGCTGCTAGGACATACGGTAGGAATGAGAGGAATAGAAGTAGACCCTGAGAAGATCAGAGCGATTGCCGAGATGCCTGCACCGAAGATGGAGAAAGAAGTTAGAGCCTTCCTCGGGAAGATCCAGTACATCAGTCGACTCATCGCCAAGCTGACGATAGTATGCGAACCCATCTTCAAGCTGTTAAGGGAAGACCAACCGGTGAAGTGGAACAAACAATGCCAAGAAGCCTTTGATAATATCAGAGAATACCTAGTGAAACCTCTTGTGTTGAAACCTCCAAGACCAGGCAAACCTTTAGTGCTGTATTTGGCCATAGAACCCGAAGCGCTGGGGGCGATGATGGTACAAGCAGATGAGACGGGAGTAGAACATGCAATCTACTACCTCAGTAAGAAGATGCTTCAGTACGAAGCCCGCTATCAGGAAGTAGAGAAGATTTGTCTGGCAGTAGTGTGGGCATCCAAAAAATTACGTCATTACTTCCAATCTTACAATATCCAAGTGGTAGCAAAGGAGAATCCCTTGAAGTATCTACATTCGGTACCTTCGCTAGTAGGGAAGTTAGGTACATGGTTGGTATTGCTGAATGAGTTTGATATTGAGTATCTCACTTCCAAAGTAATCAAAGGGCGAGCCGTAGCAGAGTTCTTAGCATTACAACCCATAGAAGAAGACCAATACAAGTTCGAATTCCCAGACGAGGAGATCCAGGCAATAACGGTCCAAGGGTGGAAGATGTATTTCGACGGAGCGGTGAATTACAAAGGAGCCGGGATAAGAATCGTGATAGTAACCCCCGAAGGAGAAACCTTGCCTATGGCCAAGAGGCTGACGTTCGGAGTAACCAACAACATGGCCAAGTATGAAGCATGCGCATTCAGATTAACAACACTGATAACCTTCGGAGCTAAGGGCGTGGAAGTTTATGGAGACTCATGTTGGTAGTCCGCTAGATGTAAGGAGAATGTGAATTGAAGGAAGAACGGTTGAGACCCTACCTATTTCACCTTAGAAAGTTGGCACAAGCTATCCCCGATTGTAAATTCCAACACTTTCCGCGAGAAAAAAACCAAATGGCAGACGCATTAGCCACCCTAGCCGTAACTTGGGAGAATCCGGAGAAGTTGGTGATGAGACCTCTAATGTTGACGATAGCAAGCAAGCCCAGTTACAAGATCGAAATGATCTTAGACGTAGAAGTTGATGATGGAAGACCTTAGTACTACGATATTCAGCGATACCTAGAACGCGGAGAATTCCCAGAAGAAACAGATAGGAAGGACATGATAGCCATTCAGAAGTTGGCCTCCCAGTATGTGAGTTTGAAGGGAGAATTGTACAAGAGACAAGCTAATGGCATCCAGCTGAAGTGTTTAAGGAAGGAAGAGCCCAGAAAGTGATGAAAGAAGTACACGCCGGGGTATGTGGACAACACAAGAACGAATTGAATTTGTCTCACAAGATAGTAAGACAAGGCTTCTACTGGTCGACCATGGAAGCTGACTGCGCAAAGCTGGTGAAGCATTGTCATGATTGCCAAGCACACGCTAACTTGAACCATCTACCGTATACGGAGTTGCACGGACTGTCGGAGCCGTGGCCTTTTTCGGCATGGGGAATTGACATGATCGGAGAAATTCGACCGCACGCATCGAATGGACATCGTTTCATAGTAGTGGCAGTAGACTACTTTTCGAAATGGGTAGAAGCCGAGTTGTTTCGTAATGTTACAGGAAAGCAGATGGCGAAGTCATAGCCCGGAACATCATATGTCGATACGGAATGCCGCATCACGTGGTAACAGACAATGGAGTTCAGTTTCAAGGAGAAACCAAGGCGATGCTACAGAAATACGGCATAGGACATCACAAGTCGTCACCTTACAGACCACAAGAAAATGGGGTAGTCGAGGCAGCCAATAAGACGATAAAGAAGATATTAGCCAATATGACAGAAAGTTACAGAAATTGGGCGGACAAACTGCCATACGCCCTGTGGGGGTACAGAACTTCTGTGAGAATGACAACGAGAGCCACGCCAAATTCTTTAGTCTACGGAATGGAATCAGTATTGCCAGTAGAAGTTGAGATACAATTCATGCGGGTACTAGCGGAGGCAGAGTTACCTGAACGAGAATGGGCCTCGCAGAGATTCTAACAGTTAGAATTATTAGATGAGAAGAGAATGAAGTCCTTGCATCATATGCAGATATACTAGAAGAGGTTGGCTCCAGCATTTAACAAGAAGGTGTGTCCTACCAATCAGAGAGGGTCATCTGGTACTTAAGCAATCAAAGCCTTCGACTTGGACCCGAGAGGGAAGTTCAGACCCAACTGGGAATGACCCTACAAAGTCAAGAAAGTGATGGGAAACAGGGCAGTGAGACTGTCAGATTTAGAAGGAAATGAGTTCACCGAGCCATTCAACGTGGACAGATTGAAGCAATATTTTGCCTAAGGGAAGAAGACCTAACCCAACGGAATAGGAAATTCATCCATGCATGCATGTATACATATAACATATTTGCATTCCTTTTTGTTTTTTTTTTTCATTTTGTATCTGTTGGTTTTGAAGAAAGAAAAGAAAAGAGTGACAAATGCAAGCCAACCAGAAGCAGCAAACAGTACAATGACATCGGTTTTCGAGAATGAATCCCAGGGTTGAGGCCCATACCAGCATCAGTCTCAGGAATGAATCCCAGTGTTGAGGCTCATATCACCAACAGTTTTCGAGAAGGAATCCCAGGGTTGAGCCCACATCACTAGCAGTCTTCGGGAATGAATCCCAGGGGGTGAGACCCACATTATCGGCATTTGAAAGGAAAAATTCTAGTGGAGTGAAAAAAAAGCCCTTAATGGTTAGGCATATATCAGGTGATGAAATTGTTTGCTGTAGGGTGAAACCTTAGAAATGATAAGTGCGAGATGCACTATTGTCTAATATTTTGAGTGGTTGATCTCAGCTAGACTCGCGAGCACTTAATTACAGGATCTTAGCAGTAGAAGCCTGAGTAGTCAATGAGATGACTAGTTGAAGATATGGCGGATCGGTTAATGACCGTTTGCTTAGATGTCCATCCTGATTTACTTGTGTTACGATATGTGATATGGTTGAAAATAAAAGAAAAGTCTCTGAATAAGAAAAAATAAACCACATATAACCGATAACCGTGAAGCTACCCATGGGTGAGTATTAGGACCACCATGAGGAGAAATGCTACCTTAAAGGGTAGGTGTGTTGAAAAAAAGAAAAAAAAAATGATGAAATGAAGAGACGAAAGAAAAGAAAGAGGAGACCATATCATATTAAGTACGAGGAAGTAATTGCAGCGCATGATCAAGACATCTAGGTTGGTTAGACCCACTGATCCCGTTCTTTGAAACAAAATCATCGAGTTGGCTTACTTAAGGATTAAGCTGTAAAAGAACCTTGTCACACACACACTTGGAGTCTAGTTCAGATCATTTACTCAAACGGTCGGATTTCAGTTGCCGTGTTCGAAAACACATTCGAATGACAAACAGATTACGGGCGTTCATGTAGCGTCCGAATAAGCGTTCGAACAACCATCGGTATTTCTGTTTTACTGCTAGCCATACGCCCAAGCCCATCCAAAGCCCATTTAGCCCACCAAGCCCAATCCAAAAATAATTAAAACACTTAAAATACATGTCACAAATTAAATCAAATCCTAAATTAAATAAAAAATCCCTTCCTAAACCAAACAAATCAAATCCAATCACCTCCCAAAAATAAATATATCCCCACCAAAATTACACAATATCCTTTCCTTTAATAAACTAATTAATCACCTCCCTTATTGACATGATTCCCTTCCTTACCTAGGAACCCTAATGCACCATTATAAAAGAAACCAAAATTCCAAACCTTTAACCTCTTGGAGACACACAAAAACCATCAAGAAAAAGATAAGAAAATAATAGAAAACCCTAAGCTCTCTCTTCCCATAGTTCACTACACTCTCTCACCCATCCACACTCTCGGCAAATAAAAACAACACACGCACTTCACCCCTAGACAAACCTAAAAACAGTACACATCCCTCATACATTATCGAAAATTACACCCAAAACAACCCCCCTAAATTACCGAAAATCACACCCAAAATAGCCCAATACATCACCGAAAATCACACCTAAAACATTCCCTTAAACAGCCCTTACAGCCCTGAAAATAACCCTGAAAATAACCACCAAACCGAGACCAAAATAATCCCCCAAACAGCAGTAAAAAAACCACAGAAAAGTAGTACAGAACAGCGAAGAAAATAGCAGAAACGGCAGTGAACAACGGCGAAACAGCGAGGGAAAGTCTCGAACCAGAAAACCAAAAAAGTTGTGAAGCAGTAACCCTTCCGACGATGATGTGACGTACTTCCGAGGAGCAACTTAAAAGGTAAGACCTGAGGGCACCCTTCATTACTTTTTATTTTGTAGTTTGTCCAACCGGGTGTGCGAGGTCCTATATCAAAGATGACCAAATTCTTGGTCGCATATTTAACGTTCCCTTATCTATTTATCGCACATTTATTTCATATTATTAGCTCTTTATCATTCCGCATGTTTTTTTCTTTGTTTATGTGTTGTTATATGCATTATCATACTTCATGTCCATTTTTATGATTGCATTGTGTTAACGCTTGAATGTTGCCTCTCGTGGTATATCGGATGGAAACCCAGATATAAATTCTGTAGCTTAATCCGAATGGACGGTAGTGCGGTCTGTACTTGGGATATAACTCCACATACCACTTGGGGAAACATTCCCGCATGTGTTTACTGCATTATGGATGCACTTTCACCATCCAGTTCGAACGCGTTCTCGAACGCTACTCGAATGCACACAATCTGCCTCGCCCCCGTTCGAATGTGTTTCCAAACGCTACACGAACGCGAGCATTCTGGACAGATTCCTTTATCATGTCTTAGGTATTTTTGTGTTCATTGTTCCGTTATCTACTTTCTATGTGTCTTTTTCTTTATTGTTAATCTAATGCGCATGGGCTAACTAGGATGGATTAAAGGTCCTCCATTCGAGGGAAATGCCTAAAGGCTACCTTTACCACAATGTTTTGCCGTGCCGGACGAGGTATACTCGATTGAATGTGAAATATGTTCAATCGGGTAAACAAGGTCCCATATTATTGATTTATTTATCTTCTATGCGCATGAGCTAATTATGTTGGTTTAAAGGTCCTCTATTTTAGGGAGAAAAAGTCTAAAAGGCTACCTTTACCACGATATTTTACCGCGCCTTTTATTATTCCGCTATTCATTTTTCGCATATTATCTCTTTATTTATTCATGCATTGTGATCTAGTGCGCACGGGCTAACTAGGGTGGATTAAAGGTCGTCTGTTTGAGGGAAATGCTTAAAGGCTACATTTACCACGATGTTTTGCCGCACCGGATGAGGTATACTTGATTGAATGTGAAATATGTTCAATCAGGCATATGAGGTCCTAAATTATGTATTTGTTTATCCATGCATGTGTTTGTGTCATTTCAGATGCCATTTTGGTAATCTCATTCGAACGCGTTTTCGAACGCTACATGAACGCATGTATTCTGCCTCATTCTGTGCGAACGCGTTTACGAACGCTACTCGAACGTGCATCTATTTTGTTTTATCATGCATCAGGTCTTACTCCGTTCGAACGCATTTTCGAACGCTATATGAACGCATACATTCTGTTTCATTTACATTCAAACACGTTTCAGAACGCTACTCAAACGCGCATGTATTCTGTTTTATCATGCATCAGGTCTTGTCCCGTTCGAACGCTTTTCCTAACGCTAAACAAACGCTTGCATTCTGTTTACCGTTCGAACGTATTTACGAACGCTACACGAATGCACATACAGTGCACAGATTTGTTCTTGTCACATTTCATGCATGTTTGCTTTTTTGATCATTTCTTTTGCACTACATGATTAATCATATCATTTCATTATTTAAGCTTAGAAAATTATCATCTATTTATATTTCCGCATTTATCTGTTTAATGTGTTCATGAGATTGTGTGCTTGCCTTTATTTCACTTACTTTTATGCATGCAAACTTAGATATAGGTGGTATGCCAATTTAGATATAGGTTATTCTTGTGTATGTATGTTGCGTAGACTTGGTTATATTATTGCACAAATCCGTTTATTACAAGTGGCATAAGTAAGGGACCATTCCGAACCCAACAATTTGAGGTCTTCCATTGCGAGGGGTGAGTGCAGCCTTAAATCATTTCCCAGTTCACACTGGGTGGCGACTCCATTTTATTTCTCCGATTTAGTCCCCCACGGGCTATTTCGTACTCCCGACCGGGCCGCGAGCCTAGAACAGCGTCGCCGATTTCTGTGTCCTACAATCAGCTCAATACATGCTTATATCAACATGAAAGGGCATTATTACATATGCTATCAACTTATCTCTATCTCAAATGCAGAAGATTGGAAACTATGGTTCATAATCATTTCGAAAATAAGAACAAAAATACATGCTCAAATTGAAATTTAGAGAAGAACAGCATTAAAGGGACTCATATGCTTGGAATGAAGCTTGAGATCATTATATCAATCTTCAAAAATGGCATTGAAGAATGAAGGAATTTGAGAAAAGGTTCCTTAATCCATTCACGTTTTTGGAGAGTTGAGAGGGATGAGTGAATAGTGCCATATTTATATGCAAATGGCTGATTTTTGTAATGAAATGAGTAGCTAAGATTGTGGCACGTCAGCTAATTCTAAACCATTCTAAAAGTTCACAATAGCAGCTACGAAAATCATGATTTTTGACCTCCATTTGATTGGAATTTGGAAAATTTCCAATGCGCAAGTTGTAGGTCTTAGTCTCAGCTTTCTGACGATATAAAATTCATAAAAATCGAAGACCGTTTGAAAATATTATGGCCCAAATACTAAGATCTGTCCGGAATAGATCATTAAATATATTTCGTATCGGAACTGTAAAGATATTATCGAATATTCCAAAAATGTAAAACACGAGCACATACACACGTGAACGTGATTTATATCATGTATTATGCCACCTATAATATAGTAGTCATCGGAATTACTGTGGTGTTACAACCTAGCTAATAAGAATCATACATAGGTCATGACAAAGAAGGATCTAGATGGTTGATTTTATAGGAAGCTACAAATTGAGAAATAAACAGGTTTAGAGAAAGACAAGACTAATTCAGTAATTATTATATCATTATGAGGGTTTTCAAGGAATGGAAATGAAGTGGTACGGATTACGTTTCCCTAACTAGAACAAGAGTTCATGGTGAAATCTGTTAAACATGGAACTAATCGAAGTGACTTTAGGTTGAGTAGTAAAGGACATAGTTATATAGAATTCTCAGAAATTCAGTAGCACATTAACGACTCATGACCCAAGGATTAAGGATTGCATTTCTATAGGCTACTCGATTTTAAGAATACGACAGCAACACTAATGTTCAAGACCATTTAAGAATCTGCAAATTATTGAAGGATTAGTTCTTCATTGGTTTCATATCTAAAAAGAAGCTCCAGGCCCAATATGATTCAAGGAATATGGCATATTACCTACCTTTATGTATTTTGATTCGAGGATGAATCATTTTATAAGGGACATAGTTATTACCTACCTTTATGTATTTTTATTCGAGTAGCTACCAAGCATTTTTTAGCATCCTGTGACTTACACACATAGAATGCGCTTCATTTGGCAAAATCCCAATTTTTCTCGAAGCTTAAGGGTTGGCCCTGTATTATATGGCATGTAGGGGATGTGTTTTTGTTTCTTTATTGATAATTGATGATGATGCATGCTTGAAAGGATGTTTTGATTTGAATTTATATTGATGGATGTTGAAGAAAATAAAATGTGAAAGTTTTACCTTGGTCGAATACTACATGGTATATAGGGGTTGTTTTGAATTTATTATGCAGGTTGGAATGGTGGTGTTGTGTAATGGCGATGTAAAAGTAGTAATGGCATAACTAAGGATGTCAAAATGGTGAACTTTTGGCATTTTGCGCACCAATTGTTCCACGAAATACCAAGCCCAGAGTAACTTAATAAATTAAACATATTTTGTGAGTAATAAAAAGTATTTATAATAGTAAAAAATCTATTGAGGGTCACTGGATTGAGTGTATTAGATAAGGTGAGGAATTGAGGAAGTTAGGTGACATAGTTAGTTTACGACGATCTCCAAACAGGTCGTAAAGAATTACTTGTAAATCGATTATCTGAAGTGACAATGATGAACCATAAAATTCGTAGTAAACTAGACATATAAGAGAGTAACATATCCAAAATTTAGAATATTTAGAATTAAGATGGGGCTATACCAAATTTTGAAAATTGGGCGACCTGCTGCCACTGCACCCAATTTTTCAGCTTGAACAGGCCTTGAACTTCGGATAATAAATAGATATTTTGAAATTAAAATTAAGATCCATAAAAATATCCATAAACTAGACACATTACTGACCATTTAATTTAAATTTCAGCCTCTATTTCATTCCCAATTAGTGACAGTGTATTTTCAAAATTAGACGTCAAACAGTGCATTCTTAACGTTTAGTAGAATCTAAATTTTCGCTACAGCACTTGCATAACTCTAAATCTAAGCCCGTAAAATTCATAGATACCATAGATATCTATAATATTCAGTAAGATTAAGTGTCCATGCATTGTATATTCTTTTATGCCATATGAAAATATCCCGAGTTATAGAAACTAACTATTGTATTGACTTTAGATCGATGTCAGGATTCTAGACAGTCGTCTAAGCCATGAACCGCTCTCGATTTGCCATAACATCGTAAGTGAATATTTTATTTTCATAATATTTTATTGATTTTATAAAGTTATGTGAATTTATTTATATTCAAGTTATATTTTGAGATGAGACCAAGTTGCCAAAATGCTTTGATGAGTTAAAAATATTTTTGGACTTGTTGAGAAATTTTATCATGTTTTTGATATTTTGAGATGATTTCTTTTATGACTTTTTTTATATATTGGGGAAAAACCTAATCTCATAGACTTTTGGAATTGACGGATTATGGAATTGATGGATATAACAGACATGTGCATATGTAGTTCAAGAATAGAAGGACGGTGCTATATGACTCCCCTAGATCTTAGTTTCAGGGCGAAGATGACATAATTGAATATGTGCTCATGTCTCTAGTTCAGTGACTTGGGGACAACGGTATATAATGTCCCAATGAACTAGTTAGGCGTGTGCGGGACGGCGATATGTAACAAGTTTCAGGAAGAATTAGTTTTACGAGAGATCGTAGAATTTTACAGAGAGAAATAAGTTTCCAAAAAAATTATACATAAATAGATTTATTTTCAAACAAAAAAGAATTTTCAGAAAATATTAGTTTTTCTTGTAAAATGAGATGATTTCGACTTCAAAAAATAAATTTTTTATAAAAAATTTCAGTTCCCCTCTTAAACTTTTAACTCACTAGGTCGTTCAAATGATCTAACCCCCACTCTCCAGTTTTTTTTTATTTTACACTTCTACTCAGAGTTCGAGCTCAAGAGGATGGATACTGATGGCAGTCACTAGGGTATTGGGTCTATATGACAGTCAAGTCTGAAGTATATGGATTAGTTAAAGTTAATATTGTAAGAGTTAAATTACAAGTCATGTGTTAGTTGCTTGAGAGTAAATACTTAACGTTGTCATAGTCAAAATTACCAGAGTTTAATGTAGCTAGCAGATAGTTGTAAGGAGCAATTGTTGTTTAATTAATTTAAGTTAGGCATGTAGCCCTCCAATGTAAGAGTGTGATTTATGATTATTAAATAATAAGAAAAGCAGTAGAGTTCAGTTATCAAACATTTAGTTAGAGGCTAAGTGTAATATGGTAACATGTCGCCTACTGATAACATATTTGACATGGGGATATTATAGGTTATAACCCGAGAAAGTAATAAAATTCCTATTTTTTTTCTTCCGTGGACTTAGGTTGGATCCATTCTCTGTCAAACCACGTTAATTTCTAATTCTCTTTGTGAATTTCTATCTACCTACTAAATTTTCTTTTGTTTCCCAATTAACCAAACGAATTCACTGCTATAGAAGGTTTGTTTTAGGGGTTGAATTCCCAAATCATCTTTGGAATGAAAAATAGCCGTCAATAGTTGGAGTCGTATATGGGGAACAATACAAAAAGCAACAAATATACTAAAACGATGGCAGGAGATGGAAACCATAGGGCTTCACAGACTTCAACAACGGAATGAATGGTGAAGATGGAAGAAACCCTATGACTGGAAAGGGAGAATGCTCAAAAAGATAGGGAAACGACTCCAACCTTCATGAAGGCTATGATGGAAAAATTGAGAAATTGAAAAAGAAAGCTGGAGGGTAGGGGCAAGTGGGTCCCAATAAAAGGAAATAGGAAATAGCAAAAGAGAAGGGAGTTGTCAGAGTGAATGGAGATCAAGAAAATGGGAAAAGAAATGCTCAATGAGTGAGGCTTGTAGTTGTGCCTAGCGCCGCACCTGTGGAGGAGCCATAACAAGAAGAAGAAACGAAAACGTTTAAACCCTCAAGCTCATGCGTATTGTACTGCAGCTAAACAAAAATTTAACTCTAACCAAACCCTTATTTAAATCACCTATGTTGTGTTGATGGTTACTACTAATATTTCCAAAACTGCTACCTTCCAATTCCATATCCATATCATAAAACCTAGAAAGCTCCTATTTTCCATCGTTTTTCCACTTCAATAACTAATCAACAAGTAGTAGTGAAAAAACCACCCCATGTTACTATGGCCCCGCCATTCAGTGAATTACCAGCAGCGGGAGGAAGAGGGTACATAAGGAATAAGAGGAGAAGTAATCAACTGTAAAATTGGAGGCCCAAGTTTAATCATGGGGACGACTTCTTCCATTCTTTTAGAAATTTACAGTAGTAGAAACACCTCATTTTTCCTATCAGAAAATATTGCAATAATACTACGGTTATGATTAGAAATATCACCAATAGATTCACTCGTGATATATTAATGGATTTCCTTGACGACCATTCCATGGAGGAAGTTCAAAAGGCAGAACTCAATAAAGAAACCTTTTTCTCAGCATTTGATTTCTTATACTTGCCTATTGATCTTAAAAATGGGATGAACAAAGGCTATGCTTTTGTTAACTTAACTGTCCCAAGAGCCGTTTGGAGATTTTACATTGCTGCCCGCAACAAGCCCGAGAATGCTGATGAGATATTTTCAATAGAGCCGCTCTTAGAATGACATTTTAAGAGTTGTAAGATGGGCGGTAAATCCTAAGATATAAATAAGACTTTCTCTTTTTAAATAAAAACTTGTTCGTCTATACTTGTTTGTTGTTTGGATGGGAAAGACGTGTTCAATTTTTTTTTTGAAATACTCGTGATCGGGATGCATCAAGAGGTGCATGGCAGGTGGGAGAAGCGCGACCCCCGTGGCACGCCAATCCCAGGTTTCCATATCAAACCCCCGGGCCGGAGTATCAGAACCCAATGACTTGCACCTTTGAGGAATATAGCAGGAAGGCCTGTGTGGCGTTTGGCGTCTTGGGTAACCATATCACATTTGCGGGGAGGGCCAGTCTGACATTTATGTTGGAGCCACTCTCCACCGAACCTCATTAATTTATTGTTCTCTCTGTGATTTTCTATCTGCTTGCTAAATTTGTTTTTGATTCCCAACTAACCAAATAAAATCATTACTGAGGGGAGGCATGTTCGAGGGGTTGAATTCCCAAATCACCCTTACAACAAAAAACAACCATCAACTATATGGTTCGAGCAAATAAGGAAGAACTACTATATATCTATTTCACTATACAAGCATCACATCAAAGTAAACATACTCACGAATCACGATGCTTAGAACATTGTATAGAGCCCAAACATAATTATTCAATATATATTAATTAACATAATTATTAATGGAGCTCAAACATTGTATAGAGCCCTAATGCCTTGAATGTCATCTCCATGCAAAGCCCTGGCCACTCCAGTGTAATCAGCATACATAATAGCCTCTCTTTCAAAGCTATGATGGAGTCCAAGGAGATGCCCAATTTCATGCAAAGCAACAGTCTCCAAATCATATGCACCTGGAACGTTACCTACAACCCACATCTCATCTGCATCGTAATGGAATATTCCCCTTGTTGGTGGAAAAGCATGAGCCAGGGTTCCATGACGCCCATCAAAATCGTTCCCATCTCCATGATTGCGCCTGAGAAAACTAATTTTGATATCAGCGTTTACGTAGTCCTGTGTTTGTGAGAATTTGAAGTGAGTGTTTGAAGCCCATGTTTGAAAAGCTCTAGCAACAGGATTTATGGCATCAGATCGAGTTCCTGGATAAAAAGCGTATGTCAGATGGAACTTGGAAGCTGGCCACCTAAGACGTCCCCGGAAAAAGTTGTAGTGTGAGACTGTGTGAAAATGGCCAGAGCCCCTTTTCTTGCCTGTTAAAGAAATATATTAGTCAACTATTCTCGATATAACAATCATACGAGCTAAATACAAATCAATCCAGCTCATGCTGACATTACCATTAACATTATCTGCAACTCCACATCGCGGGGTTGTCATCTTTGCTATTGTATTGTCATCTAAGACTCCGGTTGATTTTAGATGGTAATTGAGCTGGTAAGTTTTGATGGCATATTCTAAAAGCTCATCAAAATCATCGTCGTTAGCATGTGTTAGATTCAAGGACTTGTCATAGTTCAAGTAACCGAACTTTTCCAAGTACTTTTTAAGCTCATGGATGCCTTTAACCTTGTCACCTTTATGGCATCCTTTCAAGTGCTCGACGAACTTAAATGGGGATGAATCTTTTTCAGCGTTGGAGTGTCCTAAAACTGAGTAATGAGAAAGGAGGGAGAGGAAAATGATAAGGAGAGTAAATGAGAAGAAGGAATTAGCTTTAGATGCCATTGTCAAGCTCTGATTTGTTGGATGTGCTTAGCAATGCTTTGATATGTCTCTATTTATAACTAATGAAGAATAATATAATAATATTGGAGTCAAGCTATTGATTCACGGCAATATGACTTTGACTTAGCAAATTATGGATTTTAGACGGCATGGAGAATTGATTACTTTAGAAATAGTGCATGAACCATTAGTGGGCAAATGGGATTTTTCAATATATGTACTTTATCATTGCAACTTGTTTTCCATGTCTCCATGCACTAGTTTCCTCGTAGAAACGCAAATTTTATTTATTTGCTTGGGATTTTTTTCAATATATATATTTTCTTTATCATTGCCACTTAGTTTCCAAGTCCCCATGCACTAGCTTCCTCGTAGAAACGCAAAAAGATGAATTGGCCAACATTCCACACACTTAGAGTTAGACTCGGCCACGGTTCCGGTTCGGAACCGGAACCGAACCGGAATGGGACCGGTTCGGTTGGGGTTCCACCCCAACTCGAACCGGTCCGAACCGGTGGAACCGTACGGTTCCACCGGTTCGGACGGTTCCAACCAGAACCGTCGAGTTCCTGTTGGAACCGTAGGGTTCCAACAGGAACCCTACGGCCCCCAACGGCTACTAGCCGTTGGGGGATGCAGGGAGCCGTTTGGCTCCCTGCCAAAAAAAAAAAAAAATTAAAAAAAAATATTTTTATTATATAAAATAAAAA
Source organism: Zanthoxylum bungeanum (assembly GCA_019454045.1). NCBI lineage: Eukaryota > Viridiplantae > Streptophyta > Magnoliopsida > Sapindales > Rutaceae > Zanthoxylum > Zanthoxylum bungeanum. Next base: position 20,709 of record SKCR01032783.1, on the reverse strand, counting down.
TTACTAATGTACCCCTAATAACGGTAATAAAACGGTTATATTTTTAAAAATTTAAGCTCAAGCTCTTCAATGTAATAAATTTTTTTTATTTATAAATTTAATCTCATTTTTTTTTAATTAATAAATTTTTTTTATTTAAGCTTTGATTCCTCTCATTTTTTTATTTTTAATTAATTAAAAAAAACTAAAAGGAACCGAACCGAACCGGAACCGAACCGCTCGGTTCCGGTTCGGTTTTAGGTTCCGGTTCCATTTAAGTGTGGAACCGGAACCAAACCGGATTTAACCGGTTCGGTTCCGTTCCACACTTGTGGAACCGGAAACTGGCCGGTTCGGTTCGATTCCGAACCGCCGGCCGGGTCTACTTAGAGTTGAGGTGACTTTAGTCTATTCATAAAATACAAAGACTAAGACCGAAACAATATCCCTTAGACAGCGAACAAGGTTTTCATTATAAACAGAATTTGGAAAGATCTTGATATGAGAATGGCATAAATTTTTGAAGTAGAGATTTTGACCCCAAAAAATAATAAAATTAAAGTTGAGTGTTTAGTTGTCAATAAGAGTTTTTATTAAAATTATAAAATTATTTTAAAAATATATTTAAAAAAAATTATGTATGAAATAATGTTACAATTTTAGATTTTGATATTTCATTGAACGAAGTAATATACGACATTTAATTAAATATGACGATAAATGGTGGATGTTTGCTTTGTATGATATTTATTTGAATGTTGTCTTGTACGGCTATACAATATTTTAATCAAGTGAACTTCATTGAATAGTCTACTGTGATTTTGGATTATTTTGGGTTATTGCCTCACGGGTTCGCCCTGCTGCTGCTCTCTTGGACTTGGGAGAAGCTTCTTCCCCTTGATGAGCGGTATTGGGACCTACCTCATTGTAGCTAAGGGTAGAAATATGATAATATTAGAGCTCATAATGATATTTCCATAAAGAAATTGCTTCAAACTAGTTTAATATTTTTTTATAACTTAGTATTTGAACTTCGCCGTCAAATTATCTGAGCAAATAAAATCTCTAGCTATCGTAAATTTTTACAAAAAAACGTACTCATTAATTCGAATCCAAGACCTAAATATCATATCATGAATCCTACACCATCAAACTACGCTCCTTGGAAACACTAACCCATGTTTGTGGAGCTAAATCTTAGATATTGTCCTGGGTCACTTGTTTGCTTGGGGTCTGTCTTTTTACTATATGAAAAGTATGTGGCTCTTCGTATTTATTGAACGAGATCATATACGACATTCAATGATATTGTTTAAACTCCAAATCAGGAAGAAATTCTCAAGTGTGCTTTATTTTTTTCGCAATTTATTATCATTGTCATATTATTTCAATTAACCTTTGATTAAACCAATAACGAAAAAAATGCATCATTTTGGTAATGAATAATTGTAATGAAGGATAACGCTGGCTGCTGATGATGTGTCTAAGGTTCACTTTTGGCATAATAATTAACTATCAGTAGGGGCAGACTAATGATATAATCATATTTCCTGTTAAATTAAAATTTTAACATTTACATATTTAAAGTATAAAAAAATATATTAAAAATGAGTCTTATACAAAAATAAGAAAATAGCATAATCAAAATACAATATTAAAAAAATAATAATAAGAGTAAAATATAAATATATTATTCAAGTACCAAAACAGTATTGATGTTATAATTTTGGTGATTCAAACTATAGAACTCATCAATTACTAAATATGATTCATTAGTATCTATAATTTCTCTTTCAACATAAACAATCATACTGTTTGCGCAATTTTCTGCCTGAAGAAAGAACAACGTGTAAGGTTCAAACCTCCTGAGACAAAGTCCCAGCAAGGGGTGTTTGATTAAGTGAATAAGCCTACAAGGGGCGCAAGCACACAAGTTACAATCCTAAGGATTATGAAACTAATAAATAAAAAATAAAAATATGTTCGTTTGGGTCTTCATTTGATCGGGGCCTGTAATCTTTGCATGAGTGAGCCTTTTATAGTGAAACTTGTAAACCGCTCGGGCGGTTTCGGCTCATAACTTCATTGCCACTGCTGGGTCATGCCTTCAACCGTTGAGTTGTGCGTCTTAACTGCCTGATCGTGGAGGGAACTGCCTAACAGCTGTAATCGTGGGATCAACTGCGTCAGGTGTTCGATCATCTTGAGTCCCTTATTGTCCTAATCGCTGTTTCGGTCGTCCTGAGTTCTTTGTGCTCTAATCACTGTTTCGGTCGTCCTGAGTCCTTTGTCGTTCTAATCGTTGTGTCATCCGGTGATTGCTCCAATCGCTCTTCCCTTCGTCGCTTTGCTTGCCTTCGTCCTTTACTCATTCGCTCTATGGCGATTTCACACTAGGGTGACTTTCTTTTGTCAATAATTGTCCTCCAAATTCACCTTGATTGAATTGGAATTAAAATCGAGGTGAATTTCTTCATGTCAGGGTGATAGACATCGACCCATAAGTCCTCGCGTTACGACACATGTCTAGGGCGACTTTATAATTTCTTATGTATTTTCAGCTCTTTTTCTCGTTCGACTGCACTAATTGAAGATTGGCGCTTTTTCCTCTCGTTCGGATGCACTAATTGAGGACTGTCGCATTTTCTTATTGTTCCGGGGAGGCCACTGCACTAATTGAGGACTGGCCCGATGGGCATTCCTTCTCGTCCTCGGCTAGCTAGCTACTTGACCGATCTTTCAGTATAGGTACTCTGCGAAATCGGGGGGTGCAGTGCCTTCCCACAAGAGGAACTCGGTTAGCCGCTGCTAATGGTCGTAACTCATCCACAACATTACATTCCATTTTACAACTCAACCCGTGTGGATGGCCGTTGGCTAACCTTCTTACATTCCATTTCAGAACTCACTAAAAAAAAGCTTTTGTTTCCGACAGCCATTTTTCCATACATATCTTTTCTTTTCTCGGCTCTGCTCTGCTCCTTCCATTCCTTCCATCCATTCTGCTATTGAACTATTCACCAACCTACAGTCCTTACCTCCCACTATCGTCTTACTATGGAAGTTGCTTTTCGTCGGTTCCTCACAGACAACGCCGAATGTTGACGGCTGATTTTTGTCTCAGGGGGTTATATGGGAATGTCATTCTTCAGGACAATGTTTTGAGCAAGGTCGGCGTATGGCCGAGCAGTTGAAAGAGATTACAGTTGTTATTTTTCTATTGTTTACAAGCTGTTATTCGGAGCATTCTCTTTAAACCTCCCCTTTATATACTTCCAAAACATGATACTGTTCTCATTTGCAATGCTTCCCACGTACTACCTGACCGATTGATGTGTTTTCTGCCATAGGCCTGACTTTGCCGAAAGTAGCCTGCAACCTGATGGTTTTATCACATCAACTCTGCTTTCTCTTCTGCCACACGCAACAATAATGGTGACAGCTTGGACGATGCTCTGCGATCTTCGGCCGGCCAATAATTATGTAATAATGTAGGATGTTTCATCGTCCAGGCGTTGTCAGCGATCTCGACCAATAATTATGTAATAATATAGGATTTTTCATCGTCCAGGCGTTGTACCTTTGAGGACATTTTCGTCCTGTGTTCTTATATTTCTTAGCTTTGTCCTTATTGCAAAGACATTACGTTCTCGTGCTCCCCTAAAGAGGGCACATATTTTTTCAAGTACTTATCATTTATCGCCCTAATATGCACTTTTCCATTCAAATTTTTAAATGATAGGCCCCATTTGGCAATACATTTTTTACCTCGAATGGGCCTTCCCAATTAGGCGACCATTTGCCATACGCCGGATCTTTGGCACCAAGTGGCAATATAGTTTTCCACACTAATTCGCCTTTTCTGAATGATTTAGCCATGACTTTCTGATTGTATTCCTTGGCCATTTTTTTTCTTTTGTGCTTCCAAACGATTTATGACATCGCATTTAATATCTTCCAATTCTAACAAATTTTGGATCATTGCTTCGCTGTATTCTTCCTTTGTAAATTCTTTTTGCAACATTACCCTAGTGGACTCAATATTAACTTCAACTAGTAGTACAGCCTCTTGAACATATACTAATTTAAATGGCGTGACCGAGGTACTCGTTCGCGATGACGTTCTATACGCCCATAGAGCCTGACTCAAACACTTGTCCCATCGTCTGGCATTGTCCGTCACCATTTTCCGAATCAACCCTTTAAGGGTTTTATTGGACGATTCTGTCTGACCGTTTGATTGAGGGTAATATGGAGTGGTGTTTACTAGCCGGATCCCATATTCGGCCAGGAACCTTTTTACCTTCTCGCCATTTAACGAAGTACCATGGTCTACCATTATTGTTTGTGGTATACCGAATCGGTGAATGATGTGCTCTTTTATGAACTTGATGATTTGCTCTAGAGATCTCCACTACTAGAATAACTTCCACCCATTTGGTAAAGAAATATGTGGTGAAGATAATGAAGCTGTGTCTTTTGCTAGATGCAGGATAGATTTTCCATATCAAATCTATAGCCCATCCTATGAATGGCCATGGTTTAATGACAGAGACCATTTCGGTTGCTGGTGCCCTTTGAATGGGCCCATGCTTCTGACAAGCAACACATCCATTGGCATATGATATGCACGACTATCTTATTTTAGGCCAATAATACCCGCTTCGTATGATCAGCCACATCATCTTTATTCCGGCCTGGTGAACTCCACAAACACCCTCGTGTATTTCGGCCATAATAGTTTTGGATTCCGATGGCCCCACGTATTTTAACAACAGACCGTCTTGGCATTTTTTATATAACACGTCTTCTGACACCACGTAATTCAAGGCTTTGAGTTTTAGCCTTCGATCTTTCCCATTTTCGGGCTGTCTTAAAAATTCTTTGATCTCTCGTCTTCAATCGTCCTCATCTTGGACCTCAACGGTCATGACAACCGTCACCCTCTTTCTTCTCATCAGGGCTGGCTTGACCTCTTTGCTCCTATATACGCCGTCTATGCTTGTCTGTTTATATCTCGAAGCTGTTTGGGCCAAATTGTTGGCCACTTCGTTCTTCGTTCTTGGAACGTGTTCTAGCTCCGTATAGTCGAATTGATCTAGAAGCTCTTTGGCTACATCTGATAGTGCCATGATTGATGGGCTCTGGCATTTAAAGGCTCATGTTACCTGTTGGATTACTAGTTATGAGTCTTCTCTAATGTACAAGTGTGTTACTCCCATATTGAGGAGTAATTCCAACCCAAATATCAAGGCCTCGTATTCGGCCTGGTTATTGGTGTAATATTCGTCCAACCTGACCATAAAACAGAACGATTCTCCCAATGGACTGACCAAGACTATCCCTATTCATGCTCCCTTCGTCGTGCTAGATCCATCAAAATACATCATCCATGGTTTCAAACTGCATTCATATAGTTCCATTTCCATTTCTCTAATGGTACTTAAACATGGGTGATCAGCTAAGAAATCGGTTAAGGCCTGATTTTTAACAGCTTTTTGAGGTTAATGTCGTATATTGAATTGTGATAATGATAATGACCAGAAACCAACTCTTTGATGCAAAATAGGACGAGAAAATATGTACTTTATTATATTAACTTTAGTGATTAAATACACTGTGGTCGGCCTAAGGTAGGCACGTATTTTAGTACATGTAAAATATAAAGCCAAACACAAGTTCTCCATTGGAGAATAATTACATTCATATTTCAGCAATTGTCTGCTGATGTAATAGATGGCTCTTTCGACGTCCATGTCATCGTCTTGCGCGATCATCCTAGTTATGGATTGCTCTTCGGCTGATATGTATAACTTCATTCGTCGTCCTGGCACAGAGGGTACCATAACCGACTGTGACAAATATTTCTTCAGGCTCTCGAAAGCCTTTTGATGTTCTTTGGTCCAGACGAACTCGTCCTTATCCTTTACCCTCAATATAGATGAGAACACTTTAGTTTTTCCTGCACATTTAGAGATAAATCTTCTTAAGAAATTAATTTGCCCTAGAAATCTTTACAACTCCTTCTTATTTCGGGGTGATTTTGCTTCAGTGATTGCCTGAGATTTATTGGTATCAATCTCAATTCCCCGTTGATGTACTAGAAAACCCAGGAATTTCCAGCGCTCACCCCAAAAGCACACTTGGCAGGGTTTAACTTCAATTCAAATTTTCTAATTCGCTCAAAAGCAATCACCAAGTGGCTAAAATGTTCGTCCATGGTCACAGACTTAGCCACTATATCGTCTACATAGACTTCTACGAATTTACTGATCATGTCATGGAAAATTAGATTCATGGCTCGCTGGTAAGTAGCCCCAGCATTTTTTAGACCGAACGACATCACCACCCACTCATAACATCCTAAAGACCTTGGGCACATAAAAGCCATTTTATGTATATCGCTTTTGGCGATTTAGATCTGATTATAACCTGCATACCCATCCATAAAAGAGTACACCTGATACCCTGATGTGGAGTCTACTAGGGAATCTATCGTTGGCATAGGGTATTGATATTTTGGTGTTGCTAAGTTTAAATTCCTAAAGTCTATGCATATTCTTAGCTTTCCATTCTTTTTCATGACATGGACGATATTTGACAACCATTCTACGTATCTGGTCGTCCTAATGAATTTTGTCTCCAAAAGGCGTTCAACCTCTTTCTTAATGTCAGGCATGACATTGGGTGCAAACCTCCGGGGAGGTTTTTTATGCGGTCTATGGCTCGACATGATTGGCAACATATGCTCTACTAAGAATCTATCTAAACCAGTCATTTCATTGTAATCCCACGCAAAACAATCTTTATATCTTTGTAATAAATGGATCAGTTTTTCGCGTACCTGGGCCTTTAGTTCCTTGCTGATGTAAGTGATGCGTCTATCGTCCTCGCTCCCCACATTGACCTCGTCCAATACATCATGTCCCCTTAAGACGCTCACCTTATGCCGTTCGTTCAGAGTGTATTCTTTTTCTTCCAGTGGTTGTTCGCTCTTGTGACTTACTTCCATCAAACAATCTACCCCGCATGCCTCTCTCATTCTATCTTTTGTCTGGTGTGCTAACAATTTATCCCTTAAGGCCAAAATTGCGGCCTGAGCTTCAGCCTCATTTTCTCGTTTCGTTACACAGGCTATTAGATTGGCCCTAGTGGCCGCGAGTACGGTTTGTTCTTTACTCTGTCTGCTCTTCATTCGAATTGATGTACGTTGGCTCTCCAAAGACCACTTTGGTTGGCCTTATTTTCGTGAACAAATCGTTTAGCAGACCTGCGGGGTATGGCTCCTCATTTTGAGCCATAATGGCCAAATTTTCCCCTTCATTCAGAACTCTAGTCGGCCCGTAATTTCCTTCGTACATGAAATATTCGGCCGAATTTGTCTCTGCAGCGAAAGGCTTGTTGTCGGCGTGTACTATTTCCACTCCGTCTCTCTGGTTCCATAAAACTAGGCACTGATGAAAAGATGAAGTAATGCATCGGCTGCCGTGTATCCAATCTCACCCTAGGAGCATGTTATATGTGGTTGGCCCATCTATAACGAAGAACACTACTGTTTTCGTAGTACTTCCCACTTTCAAGTCTAGTGGGATGTCTCATTTGGCCATTGTCGCTCCTCCATTGAAACTTGTTAGCACCACTTCCATAGGGATGAGGTCGTCTTCTGACTTCGCTAAACGCCCCAGCATCCTAACAGAGATTGCATTGATGGCTGCTCCATTGTCAATCAACACTTTGACGATGGGTATCCCGTTGGCTTTTGCTTTTACATATGATGGCCGCAGGTGTTTAGTCATTTGTGGTGGTGGTTTTGGGAATATCACTTTCCCTGATAGGCCTACCTCCATTGTTAGTTCGTTCCCAACATTGGCCCGAGGCAGTTCTCCTTCCATGTCCCATCTAGAAGGTGGTAAAGTGACCGGCACATTGTGAGAGACATTATTGATGACCAATTTTTGCTTTTCCGCCTTGGTAATGGTCCGCTTTACTTTGGGTGTTCCGTATAGAACGAGGTATGGGGATCGTCCCAAGTCTTCTCCTAATGTTACGACTGTAGGGTTTCCGGCCTCATACAATTCTTTGAGAAACTTATTCTGTGATATTCCCTTCCTTCGTGCTTCAATCCTGATGTCTATTTATTCTTCTATATCAGTCATTTCCTCGTCTGAAGCCCATCTGTCTGTTATTGAGAGTGCTGCAAATTCTGTTTCATCACCATTATAAACATCTTCGTTATTTCCAGCCCTTTCACTGTTGTCCCCCTTGAATTTCTCGAACAACAAGTAATGATTCGCCATAACTGGTGGCATACTACCGAACTGAATGATGATAGAGGGTCTTCGTCGTCTATCTCGTCCCATTTTCGTCTATCAAACTTGGTACGCTCCTCGTAGTTCGTTGTTGTCCCTCTTCACCGTCACTCTCTTTGCTGCTTACCTCCGGTTTCTCCCTGACACAAGCATTACGACTTGTGGTGACCTTCACTTCACCTTGTTGGTGCATCATACGGCCATAATTTCTCTGGTGTCACCTCAGTTACGTCCTTGTCATTTCGTCCATAGGAGGGTAGTTCCTTCCCAGATGTTGCCCCGAAGATGGCTTCCGATATGAATGTCATACGTTGGGCCGATGAATTTTCGGCCTAAATATCTTTACGTTTTGGACAAGGTTTGAATTCTCACCGTAGAACCTCGGCGCGAAGTTTCTCGGTTGCCATGCTACTGGTTCCTTCTTTACTGGCCTTTCACATGTATCATCCAACTCCTTCATCCACTCTACACTGTTTTTGCACTGTGCACACAGATTTCGCCGATCCTTCCCTTCTTGGGGTGTTTCGATCCTTTCCAGAGTGCTCGGATGATGACACTCATGATCTTCATCCAGGACCAACTTGAACTTTAGCAAGTTCATTTTGGTAAAGTCCGAATCGATCATGTTTAATTCTATCGGCTTTGTAAAATGGTTGTCGTCCACTGCCATCTTTTTCGAATGTTATTCGTCCAGATTCCATGGCATCCTGCAAAACATTCCGAAAAATGAGACAATCATTAGTTGAATGGGACCATGCATTATGCCACTTATAATATTTTTTACCACTGATCTGCTCGGTGCTTGGCAACGTGTGGCGATCGCTCAAACTAATTTTCTTGTCTTTATACAACTGATCGAATATGGCATCGAGTTTCGTGATATCGAACGAGAATTTCCTACTCTTTTTGTCGTTCTTTTCTTTTTCTTGGGGTTCAGCCCATGCCTTGCAAACGTATAGCTTCCCTTTAACCAATTCGGCCAAACATAAGTCGGCTGATTCGATGTCCATTTTGCTTATTTCATAATTGATGTTCCTGTAATAAGTTCCTTTGCTGGAATTTTTCATTTGTTCCTCCTCTCTTAATAACTGTTCATAACGCACCACATTAGTGGTGAGTTGGGGGAGATCTCAAAATTCGTGATCTTGAAATTTCTTTTTCAGATTGAAATTGAGACAACTTTGGGCGATTCTCACAAATTCTTTCATCTGGCAAAGGCACGTAACATCGGCCTCGAGCCACTTTAAACCTTTGTAAGAATATCTCGGCCCATTCTCCTGGTAACTGTCTCAGGTTCGCCAAGTCGGCCAAGGCCATTTCAGCTTCGGCCTTGTAGAATTGTGCATGGAATAGCTGTTCCATCTGTTGCCAATTCTCTACCGAGTTGGGTGGCAGACTGACATACCATGAGAAAGCTACTCCTGACAGTGAGCGGTGGAATAACCTCAACTTATGGAAATCAGTGACCTCTCCACACTGAAGGGTAAATCACCCCATGTGTTCCATGGTAGAAACTTCCTCAGACCCTGTAAACAGAGAAAAATCTGGTATTTTGTAATTTCTAGGTCACAGATACGCCACATCGATCCAATCCGGATATGGTTTCCGGTACCTTGGCCGAATTGGCCGTACTCCCAGACCGAATTGATTTTGAAGGATCTCGGTCATCTGTTCTCTAAACATATCATTTCCATTAAACGGCATTGCTATGGGTGGCGGTTACGGTCCTCTCACAAGTGGGATATAGTCGTGGTTATGTCCCTGAGAAGCCTGGAGACCTTGGGGCAACACCACTTCATGTTGTATCGGTGTAGGTTTGGCCCTATATGTAGGCCATTGCCCCCATGACTTATTCCCTCCCTAGAGGTCATAGGGACAGTGACCCCTTACACATGAATATTACTCGGGCCAGCCTCCTGACTGCTTGGTGCAGGAGGAGGTGTACTCCACGGTAGGGCTGTCCCCCCGTTTACACATTTGGCCATTAACTCATTCAATGGGCTTAGGAGTTTGGCCATATTTTCATAATGTGAGTTACTAGTCGAAGTAAACTTATCTATGATATAAGCATTTTGAAGCCTAACCTGCTCGACAACATCCTACGTGAATTCACCGAACAATGCGCAAACCGCGTTAGGGCTGAGCTCTCGCATAGGCTCATATCGACTAGCCTCTGCCAGACCCTCGAAATGGACCACTACGGCTGGAACGTGGGGCTAGTTGGTTTGCTCCAGTCCCGCTTCCCCCGTACTTTAGCCAGTTTAAGTGTTTCTTTTCAGAGGCATCTCCACTTTTACACCAATTCTCCTACTGTGGTCGCCCAAAACTGTTTGCGCAATTTTCTGCCTGAAGAAAGAACAACGTGTAAGGTTCAAACCTCATAAGACAAAGTCCCAGCAAGGGGTGTTTGATTAAGTGAATAAGCCTCCAAGGGGCGCAAGCACACAAGTTACAATCCTAAGGATTATGAAACTAAGAAATAAAAAATAAAAATATGCTCGTTTGAGTCTTCATTTGATTGGGGACTGTAATCTTTGCATGAGTGAGCCTTTTATAGTGAAACTTGTAAACCGCTCGGGCGGTTTCAGCTCATAACTTCCTTGCAACTGCTAGGTCATGCCTTCAACCGTTGAGTTGTGCATCGTAACTGCCTGATCGTGGAGGGAACTGCTGATGAATGGTAAATCTATCACTATTTCTCACTCATTTAACTTAATATTTTGTATAGTTTCTTGGGTCTTGTGAATATTGTGATTTATTTTGTGTTATTTTGTAGATAAATAAAGTTTCAGGACATTATGTAGGTGATTTGGAGCAAAACAGTGAAAATTGGACGAAAAAGGCATTTTGGTAATTTTCAGCGTCGCGACGCCTAACATGCGTCGAACAGTGCTAATATGCACCGTGTCACGTGTCACCGTCACAGCCGATCTGCTAACATGCGCCGTGCCACGTGTCATCATCCTACGGTGCCGACAATCGCCACGTGTCGCCACGTGTCACTCCATGTCATTGCCACGTCATCATCCACATCACCTGTTGACCAAGTCAAAGTGCCACGTGTCTGCCACATCATCATCAACCAATCACAGCGTGCCACATGTCGCAATTCTATAGTGCCGACAGTCAAATTGCCACGTGTCGCCACTCAGCGCCACGTCAGCGCCACGTCATCATCAATTATTGACTGACTTATCCTTATCTGACACGTGGCGGATAAGAATATGAATCAGCCTATCACGAGCTGCCATATGTCACAATAATTGAGATCCCAACCACCTTGCCACGTGTCACCTTATCACCTTATCCAGAATCTGAGCCGACGAACCAGAGCGTGCCACGTCGATAATGTCCAGCGTCACGACGCTGGGAGCTTGGCGTCACGACGCCAGAAGCCGATTTTGCCTATAAATTCAGGCCTTCTTCACTTCATTTGGTGTGCTTTGCTTGGGAGCTTTTCCCTGTTTTTAGAGGATTGCATCTAGTTTTTGTAAATAAAAATAATATTTTAATTATGTATTTTAATTTTCAGTAGTAATAATAGTTCTTCTTCTTCTTCTCTTTTCTTTTATGTTTTGTAGTTAAATTTCTGCTGGGGTAAAGGTGAAGCTTTTTACTTTAATAATTTAGATTAATCTCCCTTAATTATAATATATAAATTATTTAAAACCTGACTTAATAAGGATACCGCCATATTGGTCGGTTGGTAATTATTTTTAAACTGGTTTTAACCTGACTTAATGAGGATACCGCCTGGTTGGTCGGTTGGTAATTAATTATTAATTTGACTTAATCAGGATATCGCCTATATGGATGGTTGGTAAATATCATACATATTTATATATTATAATAAGAGAGATTTCTAAATTATAAATAGTAAATGTAGATTAATCTCATTTTAATTATAATATGGAAATTGTGATTTAATAATATGGATTAAAATTTGATTCCGCCTTAATGGCTGGTTTTAATTATGTAACATAATGTGACACCGCCTATATGGCTGGTCTTTAGGTGACAGATAATTACCGCCTATATGGCTAGTTTATGGATAAATAATAACACCGCCTTTATGGCTGGTTCAACTTAATTAGATAATAATGGCAATTTCCATATTATAATAATTTGAGATTTCTAAAAGTGGATCCTCTAACCCCCATCATTTTATTTTATTATAGGGAAGTGATGAAACACCATATTACTAGGCTTAATAATTGATTTTCTTTTTATGGGTAATTCTTTAGTTTGTTTATTGAGTCTTAAGCTTAATGCTTCTTGTTGTCTGATCACCAATAAGATTGATTTGGTAAACTTAAAATGAACTAGACATATGGATTTTAGGTTTCAGCCTTAGATTCAATAACCTACGATCTTTCTTGAGGATAGATAACCCTTTAATAGATTTACTTACATGATAGACATATACTTGTCGGGCGGGGTAGCCATAATTGGAACTTAAACTTAATAAATCCAGGTAATTTGGTTGACATAGGAATATGGTTCAATCGGGTTATACTGTGTATTTGCGTCTAACCATTGGAAGAGGCTTTTGCATATCATCGTGTTCCAGGTAGCAAATTAATTTATTACACATAAATAAGAGAGTCAATTCATCTTTTTAATAATATTGTGTGGAGTCACGACTCTAGATCCTTGAGTCTTTTCTTTTATTTTCCTTAGTATTTTCTTTTGAGTCTGTTTTTATTTTATTTTGCAAAACCACATTCAACCAACCAAAAGCAATCAATTTCCTTCTCCCTATAATTAGATACTTGAAAATAAATAGATTCAACAATTAATAACAACAGTAGGAATTAAGTCATCGTGGGATCGATATTTTTATACTACTTGAACGATACGTGCGCTTGCGTTATACGCGTGTGTTTACGCCGGTCAATTGCCTAACTGCTGTAATTGTGGGATCAATTGCGTCAGGTGTTCGGTCATCTTGAGTCCCTTGTCGTCCTAATCGCTGTTTCGGTCGTCCTGAGTTCTTTATTGCTTTAATTGCTGTTTCGGTCGTCCTGAGTCCTTTGTCGTTCTAATCGATGTGTCATTTGGTGATTGCTCTGATCGCTCTTCCCTTCGTCGCTCTGCTTGCCTTCGTCCTTTAGTCCTTTGCTCTAGGGCGATTTTGCACTAGGGTGACTTTCTTTTGTCAACACATACATTTTTTTTTCAAAAAAAAAATCATTATTTAAAAAAAAAAAAACAATCATTATTTTTGTATTCATCATATGGTACGTAATTATTTGAGGGAGCAATTGCTTGAGCATAACTATCATTGAAAGTCTTTGATTCATTTTATATAATGTTTTTAATACTTAATCCCTAATACATTTGTACAATTTTAATTATCCATTTCTTTTACACAGTTAAAACAATAACAAAAACAAAAAAAATATATCGTTCACAAAGCTATTTCACTTCTAATGGTACCCTAGAATGAGAGAATTGCTGCTTCTAGGTACACATAACAATCAGTCTTTATATTCTATTTCAGGTCAAAAACATCATAACAGAATTTCCCTCTAAGTCTAAGAAACTTGGTTTTTAAAACTGAGAGACTGTTGCTATTAACCCACGTACTCTTCTAAACTCAAAAATACACCCATTAAATAAAATTCTGGATCAAATCCAATAATCTCCACCTTGATTCTAAACTTCAAACAGAATCAGTCTTTTCCCCTCCATTGTCATTCTCAGCACATACTCACTCCATCAACTTATAAGATCTATGAATCTTGTAACAAAAGAAAAGTCTTACTGAGCATGTCTGTTGGATTAGACTCAGTGTCTATTTTTAGCAGCTTAACAGAATCTTTTGCAATTTCATCTCTAATGAAGTGTAATACGATGTCTATGTGCTTTCTTCTCTCATGGTGCTTTGGGTAATTTGATAGATCCAAAGCACTTTATCTATCACTGAACACACTGATCTTAGTTTGACTTATACTAAGCTCATTAACCAAGGCTTTAAGCCATAATGTATCTTTGACTGCTTATGTTATGCCTATTTATTCAACCTCTGTGGTTGATAATGCAATCACACTATGCAAAGAAGCTTTCCAACTAACAACTCTATTAAACGAAGTGAACAAATAACCAATTAAGGACCTTCTTTTGTCCAAATCTCCAGCATAGTCTGAATCTACATAGCCTACAAGAGCCTCTTTACTTTCTGCCACCATCCTGTACATAAGTCCATAACTTGTAGTCCTTTTTAGATATCTCAGTAATCATTTTCACCATCCCAATGTTTCTTACCTGGATTAGCAATATACCTATTCACCAGGCTCATTCAATAGGCCACATCAAGCCTTGAACAAATATATAATACTCCTAACTGCACTTGCATAGAGAACCTTCATCATGTAGGCAATATATATAGGTTTCCTTTTCTGGGCATTGTATAACAGATAACTTGAAATGAGCTGCCATAGGTGTTGAAACACTATTTCTCCATTTCAACCTATCTAAGATTTTCTATATATATTGTTGTTGAGTCAGATTTATTGTCTTTTAACCCTGTTTCTAATCAACTCCATTCCCAAGATCTTTTTAACATCTCTAAGGCCTTTCATTTCAAACTCTGAACTCAGTATAGACTTAAGCTTGTCTATTTCAGTCTTGTCTTTGCAAGTTATGTCACATCTACATATATTAGCAAATAAATCCTCAACCCATTGTTAAGTTTCTTGTGATAAACACAAACATCATATTTGCTTCCATTGTATTTGATCCTTTATATAAAGTCATTGAACCTCTTATACCACTACCTTGGTGATTGTTTCAGTCCATATGGTGACTTCTTTAACAAGCACATACCATCAATCATTTTCGGTTCTACAAAGCCTTCAGGTTGCACCATATAGGACGATTTTCCTTACATCCATCTGCTATAATTCAAGATTAAATGTTGATGCTGGTGATACCAGTCCCCTTATAGATGTTTGCTTCACAGCAAGAGAGAAAACCTCATGAAAGTCAATCTCCTCTTGCTGAGTAAAGCCTTTTGCTACCAACATTGCCTTGAACTTCCAAGGTTTTTGATGAGTGGTAATTATATCAATATTTCCTACTCATTTGACATAATATTTTGTATAGTTTCTTGAGTTTTGTGAATATTTTGATGTGTTTTGTGTTATTTTGTAGATAAATAAAGTTTCAAGACATTCTGGAGGAGATTTGGCCAAAGCAGTAAAAATCAGACAAATAGGGCAAAATGGTCATTTGGCGCGTCGCGACGCGCAGCCAGCG
Organism: Zanthoxylum bungeanum; assembly: GCA_019454045.1. Lineage (NCBI taxonomy): Eukaryota > Viridiplantae > Streptophyta > Magnoliopsida > Sapindales > Rutaceae > Zanthoxylum > Zanthoxylum bungeanum. The sequence goes on along the minus strand of SKCR01032783.1, from coordinate 5,161 downwards.
TCGCGACATCTAACGTGCGTCGCTTCATGCTAACATGCACCTGAGACACGTGTCATAATCTGAGAAGTTTGACTTTGCTAAAGTGCGCCGACTTCACTAACGTGCGTCGTGCCACATGTCAACATCACAACTGATCATGCTAATGTGCGCCGTGCCACGTGTCATCATCCTACGGTGCCGAAAATTGCCATCGCCACGTGTTGCCACATGTCACACCATGTCATCACCATATCAGCAGAAGACTAAGTCAACATTGCCAAGTCAGCGCCACGTCATCATCAACCAATCACAGCGTGCCACGTGTCGCAATCCTACGGTGCCGACAATCACTATCTCCATGTGTCACCACGTAATTGCCATATCATCACCACGTCACTGCCACGTCAGCTCAATTATTGAGTTAATCATCCACATCACCACGTCATCGGATAAGAATCTCGGTGGACCAACCAGAGCTTGACACGTGTCGCGTCGTGACACGGAAAGGCTTGCGCGTCGCGTGAGGCCTATTGACGCCTATAAATTCAGCTCGAGATTTCAGTTTCAGATGTACCTTCCTCTCTGTAATCCTCTGAATAAATAAGGAGTTTGTATCTAGTTTTCTTTTAATTTTAATTTTGTAATTAATTTTTATTTAATTTATGTAATAGTAATTAGCTTTCTTTACTATTTCATTTTTTACTATTCAGCTATGAGGAGGTAACTTACCCCTGTTAGGGTGAAAGGTAAATTTTTTACTATTACTATTTAGATTAATCTCCCTTAATTATAATATATTCACTAATTAAAAGTTGACTTAATAAGGATACCGCTATATTGGTCGGTTGGTAATTCATTATAATCTGGTTTTAACCTGACTAAGCTTGGATACCGCCTGGTTAGTCGGTTGGTAATTTACCGCCTATATAGCTAGTTTATGGATAAATATTGTTACCGCCTTAATGGCTGGTCGGACTTAATTTGACTTAATCAGGTTACCGCCTATATGGCTGGTTGGTAATGTTATCACAAGTTAATATATTATATTAAGGGAAATATCTAAAATAGTAGTGGTAAAAGTAGATCATTTAACCCTATCATTTTATTTTATTTTATTGTAATTTTACTTTTCAGTATTTATTTTACCGCAATTACTATTTAGCATTTTACTTTATGTCTTTTATTTTTAAGTTTTTACTAGTCCTAGTTATGTGTCGTAACTAAGTTAGTTATATAGGGTTGTGATGAATTTTAATATCACCGGCTTATAAGGGTTATTTTATAGTTTGGGTAATTTAAAGGTTTACTTATTAAGTCTTAAGCTTAATACGTCTTGTTAACTGGCCATTAATAAGATTGATCTGGTAAATCTAAAATAAACTTGCCAAAGGAATTTTAGTTTCAGCCTTAGACTTAATAACCCACGATCTTCCTTGAGGATAGATAACCTTTAATAGATTTCCTTACAGGATAGACATATACCTGTCTGGCGGGGGTAACCATAATTGGAACTTAATCTTAATGAATCCAGGTAATTTTATTGACATATATATATGGTTCAATTGGGTTATACTGGGTATTTACTGTTGGTTTCTAATGTGGTCCCAAGATCAAATTTAAGCAATGAAAAGAATGAATACTCAAATGAAGTGAGGCGGAAACACACTGACATTGAACGGATTTGAGATATGTTGAGAAGAAAGTGAACTCCAAAATTCTTTGTTGATTTTCGGCCAAGGTGAATATCCAAGCTCCAAGCTTTGTCCTTTTGATTCCAAGCTCCAAAGTTGGTTTCCCTATCACCTTGTATTGATTCTTCTAGTGTGCTAGCAAGATTTGGAAGAAAAACAATTCTTCTTCTTGTTGGAGAAGATCACGACCAAGAACTAGAAGGAGAGAGAGAATTTTCTTTTTTTTTTGGTATTTGTTTTCTAAAAACAATAATGCAAAACCTTTACCAAAATTTGGTATATACTTTCAAAAAGTCAAACCACATTTTGGAGCCAAAATTTGCACTAAAGGCTCACACCACCTCTTTCATGAATAGTGACTGCATGTCAATCACCAAAAAGTGAGTTGACATCTATCACTTGAATGACGTGCGATGTGACGAGCGATTTGGACTTATGGCCGCACTTGATTCGAAATCGAAGTGGCCTCGCAAACACATTCCGGGCTCGGTTTCGTTAATTCCGAATTAACGAATTTTCCGCTACGACGTAATTAAATCAAATTTAATAAAAATTATGCCAAGCAAAATTACTATTCACGTTGCTAGCGAATTAAGTCTAAATCAATTCGTTGGCCCGAATTAAAATCTAATTTTAATCCGCATCGAAATCTAATTTCGTTTAATATATCGAATATATTATTTTATCGATTAATTCCAAATTAATTGTTTCTCTCTCTTCAAATAGTATTTTATCCCAGATAAAAATCTCCGTAATTAATCCAAGATTAATTATGTTCGAATCATACGTCATCGGTGAATCTTCGAGAAGTGACCCAAGAGATCCCTGGATATGTTGGCAGTAAATCCGGTCGTCGAACTATCCGAACACGTACGTACCTCATACAACATTTTTACCGATTTACGAGACATGGTTGGCTTCTAGCAAAACACCATGCCTACCCAATTCTCCAGAAATATTCTTAATGGAATATGTAATCTATATCAGGCGTAGTATACGTAGTATTGCGTATAGCGATCCAGTATCGGATGTCACATGCAAGGCCTGAGGCTGGAATAGTGTCTGCCCCGTACGAAGCATATATCGGATTACAAGCAACTAGTCTCTTCAAATCGGATAATCATGACCTTGTCATATTATCCCGATGGTTGCAACCATTTAGTGTACCAGTTATGTATCCATGCGTGATCTTCATCTCCGTATGACTGAAGTGATACTTCCATCTTGACATCACACCCAATACACTACGATTCTCAATAAACCCAGAAAAGGCGTACACATAACCTGTTAAAGTCCTGGATGACCAAAACCAAAGCGTATTGATTGTCGCAAGTACTAGCGATGTAAGTCTTAGGTTAAGACCAAATACACCTACCCTGATGCGGATTCCCATAGACACATAGTTATACTACCAATGGGATTCTGCGGGGTGTATCCAGAGCGAAGCTGTTTCCGTACCATCGGTAAACACAACCTCCTATCACACTTGCATAAGTATCCAATACTTAAATATATGAGAACTATGCCGTTACGCTTCCATAACACGCACAAGTGCGATACTAGTCTATTCCGCATTATCGATGTCCAGTCTCGATAATAATACGAGTAGGGATAATTTAATGATTAAACCTTTATGGATTAATACTGTCTCATATCATATAATCCGGAACTAATCATATGGACTTTTATCATTTATATATTCAAGTAATCAAATTACAAAATGATAAAATGCAATTTATTGCTACATAATTAATTTGTACAAAAACCACAATGTCTTTTACAAATAGTGACGCTATGGGTCATAATTGTCTAAAAATCTCCCACTTGGCCTATAGCCAGTCACTCAAGCATCTAATAACTGAACTATGTACATATCGCTCAAACCTTTGCTGAGGAATAGCTTTCGTCAGCGGATCTGCTATGTTGTCCTCTGATGCGACCTTCTCGTCACATCGCCACGATGTATGATCTCACGAATCAGATGGAAACGTCGAAGAACATGCTTGGATCGTTGATGAGACCGCGGTTCCTTAGCCTGCGCTATAGCCCCGTTATTGTCACAATACAATAGAACAGGCTCAGCTGCTAACGAAACTACTCCTAATCCAATTAGGAATTTCGGATCCAAACTGCCTATTTTGGCTTCAGCTACAACAATATACCCCGCTTCAGTTGTTGAATCGGCAACAGACTCTTGCTTGGAAGATTTCCAGCTTACTGCTCCGTTATTCAAACAAAAATGTACCCGGATTGCGACTTACAGTCGTCTTTATCGGTTTGGAAACTTGCATCGGTATACCCAGTTACCTCAAGTCCTCCATCTCCATAGATTAAGAAAGCATCCTTAGTTCATCAAGATACTTAAGGATATTCTTAACCGCCATCCAGTGACTATCACCTGGATCGGCCTGTCGGGCCTGATAGCGACTACACATGCTCAAAGCATAGGAGACATCAGGTCGCGTACATATCATGGCATACATGATATATCCGACTGCCGAGGCGAACGGTATTCGACTCATGTTGTCTCTCTCATCTTGAGTTTTAGGACACATGTCCTTAGATAGAGTGACGCCATGTGACACTGGCAACAGTCCCCTCTTGGACTAATCCATGTTGAATCGCTTCAACACTTTGTCAATGTACGTGCTCTGGGAGAGTCCAAGTAGCTTTCTAGATCTATCCCGGTGGTAGATCTTTATTCCTAGAACAAAGACTGCTTCTCCCAGATCTTTCATGGAGAATTTTAATGAAAGTCAAGCTTTCACCGATGTTAACATGGGAATATCATTGCCAATAAGCAATACATCATCAACGTAAAGGAAAATTAATGTCAGTTCGCTCCCACTAACCTTCTTATATACACAAGGATCATCATCGTTTTGAACGAAATCATATTCTTTTATGATCTCATCAAAACGTTGGTTCCAAGAACGCGATGCTTGCTTCAATCCATAAATGGATCGATTTAACTTACAAACCTTGTTTGCAAGTCTAGGTACGACAAAACCGTCAGGCTGTTGCATATAAACATCCTCCAATAGGTTTCCATTAAGGAAAGCGATTTTGACGTCCATCTGCCATATCTCGTAATCGAAATATGCAGCAAGCAGCAATATCAAGCATTATGCGAATGGATTTAATCATAGCAAAGGGTGAAAAAGTTTCGTCGTAATCGACACCATGTCGTTGATGATACCCTTTCGCTACAAGCCTAGCTTTGTACGTATGTATGTTGCCATCCATGTCGGTCTTCCTCTTAAAGACCCATTGCATCCAATAGGTTTTACGGCTTCTGGTGCATCAACCAGTGTCCAAACTTTGTTGGTGTACATGAAATCCATTTCGGAATTCATGGCATATTGCCATTAAACCGGAGTCGATACCTTGTATCGCTTCCTCATACGTAGCCGGCTCATCTTCCTCAATAAGATTAATATCCACTGAGCTGATATCAGAAAACCCATTACCTCTCAGGTTGTTTTCTGACT
>SKCR01032782.1:0-85530 GCA_019454045.1 Zanthoxylum bungeanum | reverse complement strand
AAAACCCTTGGCAGAGGCAAATCTTATTGGATCATCAAACGGAGAGGAACTGATCGTGCCAGGTATGTCTGAACGACTGGTAGAAATGATTAACCGTGCTGATGCTTTTATTGCTTTGCCAGGTGGCTTGGGTACATTGGAGGAAATTTTTATAGTACTATCTTGGGCGAACCTGAACATACACCAGAAACCAATTGGACTGCTCAACGTTGATGGATTTTATGATTTTCTTTGTGTGTTTCTTGATGATGCTCGGAGAAATGGGTTCGTGTCAAAACCTATGAAAGAACTCCTCTTCACTGCTAGAACTGCTCCGGATCTAATAGACCAACTCATAGCCTATGAACCACAAGTTGACCCTATCCTTTCAAAGATAAATGGTCTGAGGACGATCGTGGTAAGAGGCATCGAATTAATCTGGATCTTAACCTTTAATTTCCTGTAGATTTTCAGCTAACCAGGTACGACCTTCTTAACTCTCCTTTTACTATTTAAGACATTGGGGACAATGTCTCATTTAGGTTTGGGGGAGGGAATTAGTTGATCAGTACCTTGTTTTTAGTTTGTGTGTTATTTTTAGTTTAAAATTTTTTTAAAATAAAAAAAAATTGAAAAATTTTCAAAAAATTACAAAAATATTTTGCATTTTTGTGTTTTTATTTTAACTAAAAAAGTGAAATTGGTAAGAGATAGCTGAGTAAGGAGTTTCCACTCCTGAGACGTATCTCAGACCTATTTCGAAACAAGTTAATTTTTGTTTATTTTATTTTGAATTATTTAATTTGTGAATTCTCCTTAACACTGACTAAAATGGATCTTCATATGCTCAGTTGGCAGCTATTATCAACATACATGGAAACATACGGACATGAGCTAAAGTTGAAAATTTGTAATATTCAGTGCTTTAGTTTAATTAGAGGAAGCATCTCAAAAAGCAGTGGAGTAAAAAAAAAAAAAAAAAAACGTCCGAGGTCCGAGTTATTAAGTCTGTAAGGGTGTTTTAACACCTAGTGCCCTAAAACCAACTGGTTTGGGAGTCACTGGCCCAAAGCTCGTTACATGGATCAAAGATGCCGCAAAAATATATATATTTGAAGTCTGAGTAATTAAGTCCGTAGGGGTGTCTTAACACCTGGTGCCCTAAAACCAACTGGTTTGGGAGCCACCGGCCCAAAGCTCGCTACATAGACGGAAGGTATTGTATATAATAAAAAATAGAGAAGAATCAAAGAAAAAATCAGAAAAATCAGAAAAATTATTCCATTGCTACAAAAAGGTGTGAAATCTGATAGAACTTTAGGACAAAAATATTACTCTCTTATCAACTGTACTTATGACTGTTGTGGGCAAAAATGAGTTGATTAATATTATGTTTGTTGTGTATATGGAGAATGGTAAAAATAATCGGAGAATTTACTTATTCGGTAATTTAGAAAGAAATAAAACAACTAGTAACTTGGAGTAGAAGTTTCAGCTGATTAGTCACTAACTTCTTTATTCTCTTTTCTCTTGTCTTTTTGCTTTTGTGTGCATTAGTTTTAACTAACTTTTTACTTTTGTAAAAATGTTTGTGGGTATCAATGCTGTAAGCCCTCACGAGACTACAACTCGTCCACTAGGGACACCTAGAGGTTTAAAGGCTTGTTGCATACGTTAAATGCAACCGTGATCCCTACGAAAGTGGCTTAGTTAAATTTTATTATGTTATTTTATTTTATGTTTTGCTCAAGGACTAGCAAAATGTTAGGTTTGGGGGTGTGATGCGTGGTATTTATATCACTTATTGCCACTCATTTGACCTAATATTTCGTATAGTTTCTCGAGTTTTGTGAACGTTTTGATGTGTTTTGTTGTTATTTTACAGATAAATAAAGTTTGGAAAGCATTGGAGGCAATTTGGGGCAACAAATGGACAAAAATGCGTCAACAGGGATATTTTCGTCTTTTTCGCGTCGCGACGCTTACTCCCTGCGCGTCGCGACGCCCATCATGCGCCGGACTTGCTAACTTGCGCCTTGTGCCACCTGTCGAAATCTGATTGGTCAAAACTTGCTAACGTGCGCCGTGCCACGTGTCACCATCACAAAGGTTCTGCTAACATGCGACGGCCGCCACGTGTCAACATCTCATTGGACCAAACCAAACGCGTACCACGTGTCATCTCACCATTGGACCGAATTATTGACGAATCAGGTGCTGCCACGTGTCAAGCCGCTATTTGACCAAAATTCCCACCTATCAGCGCCTGCCACGTGTCGCCCTGCTATTCGACCACATCGCCAGCCAACCACAGCGTGACACGTGGCTCAATTATTGCTGCCGACAGACGCGTGGTCAACCCGCGTGGACTCTGCGTAGACTGTTTCCAGCGTCGCGACGCTAGTGTAATTGAAGCGTCGCGACGCTGGCCCAAAAACGCCTATAAAATGAGGCCGCCGGATTCATTTTTTCTTCATGCTTTCCTTGGAGAATTCTCTCTGATTTTATAGGAAGCATCTATTTTTGTATATATAAATAATATTTTTAATTTATGTCTTTTAATTTTCAGTAATAGTAGTTCTCTTCTTCTACCTTTCTTTAATGTTTAGTAGTTAATTTTCCGCTGGGGTAAAAGGTGAAACCTTTAATATAATTATTTCGGTAAATCTCACTTAATTATAATATTTAATTTATAATTTAACCGGATTAATTAATGTCAGACTTTATTACCGCCTATATGGCTGGTTTAAATATAAATTACCTTACCGCCTATATGGCTGGTCTTTATGTGACAGATAATTACCGCCTATATGGCTGGTGTAATTCGACTAAATGGATTACCGCCTATATGGCTGGTTTTAAATGTTTAATATTATTAATTCCTGAGAAAGCAGAATATAAAATAATTTATATATTATAATAAGTGAGATTCCTAGATAAGAAATATTAATTGTGGATCCTCTAACCCCAGCATTTTATTTTTATTCTAGGGAAGTGATGAAACACAATACACACACTTAATAATTGATTTTCTTTTTATAGGTAGTTCTTTAGTTTGTTTATTGAGTCTTAAGCTTAATGCTTCTTGTTGTCTGATCACCAATAAGATTGATATGGTAAACTTAAAATGAACTAGACATAGGGATTTTAGGTTTCAGCCTTAGATTCAATAGCTCACGATCTTCCTTGAGGATAGATAACCCTTTAATAGATTTCCTTACAGGATAGGAATATACCTGTCGGGCGTGGGTAGCCATAATTGGAACTTAATCTTAATGAATCCAGGTAATTTGGTTGACATAGGAATATGGTTCAATTGGGTTATACTGGGTATTTGCGTCTGACCATCGGAAGAGGCTTTCACATATCATCGTGTTCCAGGTTAACAAATTAATTTATTACACATAAATAAGAGAATCAATTCATCTTTATAACAATATTGTGTGGAGTCACGACCCTAGATCCTTTGAGTCTTTTTATTTATTTTCCTTAGTATATTCTTTTGTTTATTTTATTTTTATTAAGCAATTCCACATTCATCCAACCAAAGCAATCAATTCCCTTCTCCCTATAATTAGATACTTGTAAATAAATAGTATTAATAATTAATAACAACAGTAGAAATTAAGTCCTCGTGGGATCGATATTTTTATACTACTTGAACGATACGTACGCTTGCGTTATACGCGTGTGTTTACGCCGGTCAGATACGCATAAGCTCCATGGTGCTGTTAACTTTAATGTTTGGCTTATGAATCTCCATATTCTTTGCCAAGCGGAGCAACTTGAATATGTTCTAGATCATCCAATGCCCGCAAGGGTTTCAGATGATGCTTTAGATGAATAACGTGAGACATTCAACAGACTGAAGGATGATGATCGGAAAGTCCGATCATACATCTTGGGATCTATGGTACCAGAACTACAAAGGAAGTACATGTCGATGCTTGATTCCGGATCCATCTTGTTGCATTTGAAGGAACTATTCAGTGATCGACCTCATGTAGAGATGTATAGGGTGGTTGTCGAGCTTTTTCATACTTTCCTCTAAGAGGGAAAACCTGTTAGCCCACATGTGATGAAGCTAATAGATTGTATCGAAGAGCTCGAAAGGATGGATATTCTCATTGATAACCACCTCAGGAATAGTGTGATTCTCGCGTCTCTTCCTAAGTCTTTCAATGTGAAGGACACAGAAATCGGCGACGCCGTTTCAGGCTCGTGGCCTAGTCGGGAGTAGGGAGTAGCCCATGGGGGAACTAAACCGGAGAAATAACATGGAGTCGCCACCCAGTGTGAACTGGGAAAATGATTTAAGGCTGCACTCACCCCTCGCAAGGGAAGACCTCAAACCGTTGGGTTCGGAATGGTCCTTTACTTATGCCACTTGTAATGAAAGGATTTATGTTATAATATAACCGAGTCTACGTAAGAAAAACCTACATCTAAGTTTGCATACTACCTATATCTAAGTTTGCATGCATAAAAGTAAGTCGGAATAACGGTAAGCACACAATCTCATGCATACATTAAATCGCTAAGCATGGCAATGTAAATAAATAATAATCTAAACATGAACGTAGAAGAGACATAATCAAGTTCCTAACGCGAAAGAAATAACTAAATCATGCTTGGAAATAATCAACTAATCATGCATAAAAAATAACATACTAAACAACCTAATCATGCATAAAAAAGGTAACATACTAAACAACCTAATCATGCATAAAAGTAACATACTATTTCTAATAAACAACAAATAAACATAAGATCGGATGACACGAAATACGTGCGTCTCTCAAGCGGTACGTGGCATTGTATCCCGAGTGCAGACCGCACTACCATCCATTCGGATTTGGCTACGGAATTTACGTCCGGGTTTCCATCCGATATACCGCAAGAGATAACACATATTTCATTCATCCCATGGCCACAACTTACATGAAACTATAACACGCATGCGATGAAATAATAATAACTAACGGAAATAAATTGCGAGAATAAATAGAAAGGTGCCCTCAGGTCTAACCTCTTAAGTCGTCTCTTGGAAGTGCGTTACACGGTTGTCGGAAGGGTTGATGCTCCGCAACTTTTCCAATTTACTGGTTCGTTGTTTTCCTTCGATGCCTCACTGTTTTGGGCTGTTGTTTGCTCTATTTTACTGCAGTTTTCTGGTCACTATTTTTGCGGTGATTGGGGACTATTTTGGCTTATGGTTTTACGGTAATTGGGAACTATTTTTCAGGGGATAGAATTGGGTGCATTTTTTTAGTGCAGTTTTGCGGTAAAAATGCTGTGTTCCAGGGGCAGAATTTCAGTAATGTGGGGCTGTATTTCAGGGGTGATTTTGCGCGAAGGTCATGGGCTTTTGGATGGTGTTATTGCGTGAAGGTCAGGAGCTGTTGGAGGAAGTTTGGCGTGAAAGTCAGGGACTGTGTTGAGGCAGTTTGGCGGGAAAGTCAGGGGCTGTTGGAAGGTGTTTGGCGGGAAAGTCAGGGCTGTGTGAGGGGATTTTTGGTGCATGGAAGGAGGGGTTATGTTAGGGCTGTTTGGTGCGTGGAAGGAGGGGGTGTGTGAGGTTGTGAGTTAGTGCGTGAAGGGTGTTTGTTACGTGGCTAGTGGGCACTGCATGCATGGGACGTGTGGCTTTAGGGTTTATTTGTTTGTTCCAGCCGAGAGAAGATTATGGATAGAGGCGTGTTTATGCTAGGGTTTCTTTGTGGTTTTTATTGTTTTATGTTTTGGTTTGGATAGAGAGAGGCCAAGAGAAGAGGCCGTGAATATTAGGGTTTATTTCTTCTTTTGTGAGTGGACGTGAGAATGAGCTAGGGGAGTGAATGGTTGGTTTATGCTTCTTTTTATAGGCAATGGTTGGGGCTATCCTTATGCGAATAAGAAAAGAATATTGTGTAATTATGGGGATATTTAATTTTTGTATCATAAGGAAAAGATTGATTTAATTTAATTTTATTTTATTTAGTTTAGGAATGTGATTTAATTGGATTAGGAATTTGATTTATATGATTTGATTTGATTCTTTTAATTCGGGATAGTGATTTATTTGGATTTCAACATGTGTTTAATGTGTGGATTTATTATTTTTGATGTGTTTTAATGGGCTTGGGCGTGAGCTAAGGTGATTTGGGCATGAGTTTGGTTCTTTTTGGTGGGCTTGGTGTGTGGCTTGCGGGGGTTTGGGCTGAGGATGAATTTTAAAACAGAGGTCCAACGAGCGAACCCACAGCTAAGCAAACAAATTTAGTCCAACAAGATATTAATTTCTGACTTTTCCCTTCCGACGTCCGTTTCCCACGACTTCCACAACTTAAAGAGGTAGTGTCTCCATGTGAGACTCATCATCGAGACTTATATGCAAAAATGCAGTGCCTATAGTCACCCCCACTTTGATGGGACTTGTGCAGTGTGTGACAATGACAATCCTATCAAAGTTATGCAATGCATTTTTACTTACCTGGCTCGCCAGCTGCCACTTGACTTGCTTGTTACTTCGAACTAAGTTAATCTGGCGTTGAGGTGTTGCGACCTCAAGGTTCATCCCTGTAAGATGCTGCGATCTCTAGGAATCACTACCGAACTGAACTGCTGAGGGGTGGTCCATTTTCGAACCGTTACTGAGTTGAGATTATGCTTCATTTCCAAACCATGCTCCATTTCCGAAGTGCCATTTTCTACATGATAAACCTCATTTCCGAAGCGTCGCGATTGTGATAGTTGTCCATTTTCGAACCGTGCTCCATTTTCGGCATCTGATGTGAAAGTGGTCCATTTTTGAACCGTGCTCCATTTTTGGAGTGCCATTTTCTGCGTCTGATGTGATATTGGTCCATTTCCGAACCGTGCTCCATTTTCGGAGTGCCATTTTTGGCGTCTGATGTGATAGTGGTCTATTTCCGAACCGTGCTCCATTTTTGGAGTGCCATTTTCGGCGCCTGATGTGATAGTGGTCCATTTCTGAACCGTGCTCCATTTTTGGAGTGCCATTTTCAGCGTCTGATGTGATATTGGTCCATTTCCGAACCATGCTCCATTTTTAGAATGCCATTTTCGGCGTCTGATGTGACAGTGGTCCATTTCCAAATCGTGCTCCATTTTCGAAGTGCCATTTTCGGCGTCCGATGTGATAGTGGTCCATTTACGAACCGTGCTCCATTTTCGGAGTGCCACTTTCGGTGTTTGACGTGATAGTGGTCCATTTCCGAACCGTGCTCCATTTTCGGAGTGCCATTTTCGGTATGCTAAACCTCATTTCCAAGGTGTCGCTGATGTGATGGTCCATTTCCGAACCGTTACTGATGAGATGGTCCATTTCCGAATCGTTACTGATGAGATGGTCCATTTCCGAACCGTTACTGTGAGATGGTCTATTTCCGAACCGTTACTGATGAGATGGTCCATTTCTGAACCGTTACTGATGTGATGGTCCATTTCCAAACCATTACTATGAGATGGTCCATTTCCGAACCGTTACTGATGAGATGGTCCATTTCCGAACCGTTACTAATGAGATAGTCCATTTCTGAACCGTTACTGATGTGATGGTCCATTTCCGAACTGTTACTGATGAGGGTCTTGTTCCTGAATTGTGATGAGGGTCTTGTTCCTGAATTGAGATTAGGGACTTGTTCCACGAATTGAGTTGAGATTGATGGCAAGGTGCTGTGACCCTTGGGTCCTGTTCCCAAACCACCGAGTTGGTTTTGTTCCCTAATTGAGTTGTGGGTCTTGTTCCTGATTGTGGGTCTTGTTCCCAAATTGAGTTGCGGGTCTTGTTCCTGATTGTGGGTCTTGTTCCCAAATTGAGTTGCGGGTCTTGTTCCCGATTATGGGTCTTGTTCCCAAATTAAATTGCGGGTCTTGTTCTCGACTGTGGGTCTTGTTCCCAAATTGAATTGCGGGTCTTGTTCCCGATTATGGGTCTTGTTCTCAAATTGAACTGCGGGTCTTGTTCTTGATTGTGGGTCTTGTTCCCAAATTGAACTGCGGGTCTTGTTACCGATTGTGGGTCTTGTTCCCAAATTGAATTGCGGGTCTTGTTCCTGATTGTGGGTCTTATTCCCAAATTGAATTGCAAGTCTTGTTCCAAATTATGGGTTTTGTTCCCAAATTGAATTGCGGGTCTTGTTACTGATTGTGGGTCTTATTCCCAAATTGAGATGTGGGTCTTGTTCCCGATTGTGGGTCTTGTTCCCAAATTGAATTGCGGGTCTTGTTCCCGATTGTGGGTCTTGTTCCCAAATTGTGTTGCGGGTCTTGTTCCCGATTGTGGGTCTTGTTCCAAATTGAGATGCGGGTCTTGTTCCCGATTATGGGTCTTATTCCCTGGTCATGGGTCTTGTTCCCAAATTGAATTATAGGTCTTGTTCCCTGGGCTTTTTTCCCGAACTGTGTTGACTGTGGGCTTTATTCCCGAGCTGTACTGAATGTGGGCTTTGTTCCCTGGGCTTTGTTCTCGAAATGTGTAGAGAGTGGGCTTTGTTCCTGAGCTATACTGAATGTGGGCTTTGTTCCCTGGGCTTTATTCCCGAACTGTGTTGACTGTGGGCTTTGTTCCCGAGCTGTACTGAATGTAGGCTTTTTTCCCTGGGCTTTATTCCCGAGCTGTATAGAGAGTGGGCTTTATTCCCGAACTGTGTTGAAATAGTGCTTTATTCCTGAACTGTGTTGAGAGTGGGCTTTGTTCGCTGGGCTTTATTCCCGAACTGTGTAGAGAGTGGCCTTTGATCCCGAGCTATGTTGAAATATGGCTTTATTCCTGAATTGTGTTGAGAGTGGGCTTTATTCCCGAACTGTGTTAAAACATGGCTTTATTCCCTTGTGCTTTATTCCCGAACTGTGTTGAGAGTGGGCTTTGTTCCCTGGACTTTATTCCCGAACTGTGTAGAGTGTGGACTTTGTTCCCGAACTGTGTTGAAATAGGGCTTTATTCCCATGGGCTTTATTCCCGAACTGTGTTGAGAGTGGGCTTTGTTCCCTGGGCTTTATTCCTAAACTGTGTAGATAGTGGGCTTTGTTCCCGAACTGTGTTTAAATAGGGAATTTATTCCCCTGGGCTTATTCCCGAACTGTGTAGAGAGTGAGCTTTTTTCCCGAATTGTTGATTGTGGGCTTTATTCCCTGGGCTTTGTTCCAGAACTTGTGTTGATTGTGGGCTTTATTCCCGAAATGTTGATTGTGGACTTTATTCCCTAGGCTCTACTCTCGAACTGTTTGTCTTTGCCGCTTTTCTTTTCTTCAAAACCTGCAAACAAAAACAAAACAAAAAAATGTATGCATGTGACGTATATGCATGTATGCATGGATGTATTTCCTATTCCGATGGATTAGGCCTTCCTTATGCTCCTTAGTGCCTCTCCCCTATAAAAATCTTTAGTCGCCCTCTGGGCCTGTTTTCTGTTTCCTTCTGCCAGTTCTTTTCTGGTGATTAGTCAGTCCTCTTTAGTCTCATTTGCTCAAGTTCTCGTTGTGTCCCTTATTTGCGGGGTGGTAGACTTGTCGCCCCCTGTCTTAGTTTAGCTTTATGCTCGCTGTTGTTTGCAGTAGGTCAAGGTGAGCCACGTGATGGGGCGTTCCATATCATCATACTATATTACAAGCTACCAAATAGTCCCAATAGTTATACATATTATTGTCCTCAAAGAATGCCCAGTATTGAAACCAGAGAACCTTCAAAACATTCAACGCAACCCAAATCCAAGTCTTTGAATAAATGATCTAAGCCAGACTCAAAGTGTGTGTGTGTGTGCAAACGTTCCTTTGCAGATTCATCCCTAGGTTAGCCAACTCAATGATTTCGTCAAAAGATTGGGATCGATAGGTCAAACCAACCTAGATGTCTCAATTATGCCTGCATTTGCTTTTCTGTGCTCAATGTGGTATGATTTTCTTTCTCTTTTGTCTCTCTCTTTTTTCTTTTCATTTTGAACTTTTTTTTCTTTTTTTCTTTTTTTCTTTTTTTATCTTTTTTTTTCAACACACCTACCCTTTAAGGTAGCATTTCTTCTCATGGTGGTCCTAATACTCGCCCATGGGTAGCTTCACGTTTATCGGTTATAGGTGGTTCAATTCTTTTCTTTAGAGACTTTTCTTTTCATTTTCAACCATACCACACATCATAATATAAGCAAATCAGGATAGACATTTAGGCAAACGGTCATTCACCGACCTACAATTTCTTCAACTAGTCACCTTGCCAACTACTCAAGTTTTCACCGCTAAGAACCTATAGTAAGGTGTTTACGAGTCTAACATAGATCAATCACTCAAAGTATCAGATAAAAGTACATCAAAAGTTTTATCGTTTCTAAGATTTCTCCCTAAAGCAAACGATTTCATCATTGGACTTATGCCTAACTATTAAGGACTAAGATCACAAAAAAAAATTTCTTTTTTTTTCAAAATGGTCTTTCTATCCTTGTCGTAAATTTTTTCGTTCCTTGGTTTCCTTTTCCCTAATATCCATGTTTGCTAAACTCTTATTGACACGTCTTTTTTTTCCTAACCCAACGGATATCTATAATGGCTTTTAAGACACATAGGTTAACATGATGCATGTATGCATGAGATGTGTGCGATGTATGAGATATAATATGCATGTGGTTATCAAAAACATAAAGGGTGGCTTCTATAGGTCATACAACTACGGTTCACATGTGGGCTTATAAGAGTATAGACAAAGGCTCTCGCCGGCGAAGGGTTGCCCACAACTAGGTCTCCCCACTCAAGGGTCCGAGCGACCAAGTAAGCGCACCTTTTTTATACGCTAAGGTACGTGCCAACGAGTTATGATGCATGACAGACTGTCAGATGGATTTCCTATTGAAGATTCCCCAGAGGGAGGGTGGAGCGGACTCACTTAAATACCCAAGCCTCTTAGGCTCTTATCGCCTTGGTGACAGGAAAAAACAATAGGTCCTCCAAATTAGTCCATCACGGTAAGCTTCGAGTAAATGATTATCCAGGTGCCTTCACAGCTTTTCCTCATAGAAAGGTAGGGAATGAAGGAAGACACCAAACCATTACCTAGCTCTAATAGTGCCTTTGATTGAACCCCTTCAACCCACTGTAGACACGGTTAACTAAAATAAAAATCACAAACATTACAAGATATTATTTCGGGGCCGATTCTCTATCCCCAATGGAGACGCCAGACTGTAGGAGACAAAAATCGGTGACGCCGTTCCAGGATCGCGGCCTAGTCGGGAGTACGGAGTAGTCCACGGGGGAACTAAATCGGAGAAATAACATGGAGTCGCCACCCAGTGTGAACTGGGAAAATGATTTAAGGCCGCACTCACCCCTCGCAAGGGAAGACCTCAAACCGTTGGGTTCGGAATGGTCCCTTACTTATGCCACTTGTAATGAAAGGATTTATGTTATAATATAACCTAGTCTACGCAAGAACAACCTACATCTAAGTTTGCATACTACCTATATTTAAGTTTGCATGCATAAAAGTAAGTCGGAATAACGGCAAGCACACAATCTCATGCATACATTAAATCGCTAAGCATGGCAATGTAAATAAATAATAATCTAAACATGAACGTAGAAGAGACATAATCAAGTTCCTAACGCGAAAGAAATAACTAAATCATGCTTGGAAATAATCAACTAATCATGCATAAAAAATAACATACTAAACAACCTAATCATGCATAAAAAAAGGTAATATACTAAACAATCTAATCATGCATAAAAGTAACATACTATTTCTAATAAACAACAAATAAACATAAGATCTCTCAAGCGGTATGTGGCATTGTATCCCGAGTGCAGACCGCACTACTGTCCATTCGAATTCGGCTATGGAATTTACGTCCGGGTTTTCATCCGATATACCGTAAGAGATAACACATATTTCATTCATCCCATGGCCACAACTTACATGAAAATATAACACGCATGCGATGAAATAATAATAACTAACGGAAATAAAATGCGAGAATAAATAGAAAGGTGCCCTCAGGTCTAACCTCTTAAGTCGTCTCTTGGAAGTGCGTTACACGGTTGTCGGAAGGGTTGATGCTCCGCAACTTTTCTGATTTACTGGTTCGTTGTTTTCCTTCGTTGCCTCGCTGTTTTGGGCTGCTGTTTGCTCTGTTTTACTACAGTTTTCTGGTCACTATTTTTGCGGTGATTGGGGACTATTTTGGCTTATGGTTTTGCGGTAATTGGGGACTGTTTTTGAGGGGACAAAATTTCGGTGAAGGGGTGCAGTTTTTTTGTACAGTTTTACGGTAAAATGGCTGTGTTCCAGGGGCAGAATTTCGGTATTGTGGGGCTGTATTTCATGGGTGATTTTGAGTGAAGGTCAGAGGCTGTTGGAGGGTGTTATTGCGTGAAGGTCAGGGGGCTGTTGGAGGTAGTTTGGCGTGAAAGTCAGGGGCTGTATTGAGGCAGTTTCGCGTGAAAGGCAGGGGCTGTTGGAAGGTGTTTGGCGTGAAAGTCAGGCTGTGTGAGGGGATTTTTGGTGCGTGGATTGAGGGTCTGTGTGAGGGCTGTTTGGTGCGTGGAAGGAGGGGTTGTGTGAGGTTGTGAGTTAGTGCGTGAAGGGTGTTTGTTACGTAGCTAGTGGGCGTTGCATGCATGGGACGAGTGGCTTTAGGGTTTATTGTTCCAGCCGAGAGAAGATGAGGGATAGAGGAGTGTTTAGGCTAGGGTTTCTTTGTGGTTTTTATTGTTTTGTGTTTTGGTTTGGAGAGAGAGAGGCCAAGAGAAGAGGCCGTGAATATTAGGGTTTATTTCTTCTTTTGTGAGTGGACGTGAGAATGAGCTAGGAGAGTGAAGGGTTGGTTTATGCTTCTTTTTATAGGCAAGGGTTGGGGTTATCCTTATGCGAATAGGGAATAAATATTGTGTAATTATGGGGATATTTAATTTGTGTATCATAAGGAAATGATTGATTTGATTTGATTTTATTTTATTTTATTTAGTTTAGGAAGGTGATTTAATTGTATTAGGAATGTGATTTATATGATTTGATTTTATTCTTTTAATTCGGGAAGGTGATTTATTTGGATTTCAACATGTGCTTAATGTGTGGATTTATTATTCTGGATGTGTTTTAATGGGCTTGGGCGTGAGCTAAGGGGATTTGGGCATGGGTTTGGTTTTTTTGGTGGGATTGGTGTGGATTGCGGGGGTTTTGGGCCAAGGATAAGTTCTAAAACAGAGGTTCAACAAGTAAACCTGAAGCTAAGGAAACGAATTGAGTCCAACAAGGTATTGATTTCTGAATTTCCCTTCCGACGTCCGTTTCCCGCGACTTCCGCAACTCAAAGGGTAGTGTCTCCATACGAGACTCATCATCGGGACTTATATGAAAAAATGCAATGCCTACACAAGGACTTTATCGTTAACTTTAACATGCATAGGATGCTTCCCACCTATTCTGAGTTGCACAATATGTTGCTGACAGCTAAAGAAGACATGAATAAGAATAGTTATGCATTCATGATCACTGGTGTTTTTTCTTCTGGACCTTCTCAGGCTTTTCAAAAGCCGGTTGGGAAGAAACATAAAAAGAAAAAGAAAGTTAAAGGTAAAGGTCCAAAGGTTGCTTCTGCAGGGGTTTTTAAACCAAAGGTGAAGATAGATGTTGCAAAAGGAAAATATTTCCACTACGAAATGCTTGGACATTGGAAACGCAACTGTCCAATATATTTAGCTTCTTTGAAGATAGAGCCCTTAAGTATTTTTTTTCCTATTATTGACATTACACTTGCTTTTGATTCTAGTTCGACTTGGGTGTTAGACACCGCTTATCCTTCTCATATCTGTAATACATTGCAGGATCTGAGAGAAACTAGAAGATTGAAGTCGGGAGAGATCCATCTGCGAGTAGGGAATGAAGATTCTCTACAAGTTGAAGCAGTAGGAATTTTGTTTTTGAAACTCTCTGATGAATGTAATATTAAACTTAATAACTGTTATTTTGTGCCGACTATGATACGGCAAATCATCTCACTTCATGTACTTGACAGCGAAGGATTTCATGTAAATATTAAAGATGGTCTTTTGAATTTATATGATAATGTGAATGTTTTGCTTGTTTCATGTCCCATGGTTGATGGTCATTACATTCTTACCAAAAATCGTGATGTCTTTAATATAGAAAAATCTAAAAGGAAAAGATCGGGTGAAATAAATAACACAGAACTTTGGCATATTAGATTAGGTCATATAGGCATAAAACGCCTAACCAAACTAGTTAAGAATGGTGTGATATCGGATCTAACCTTAGAACCTTTACCAGTTTATGAATATTGTATTCAAGGTAAAATGACCAAATCCTCATTTAGTAGTGTTGGACACCGTGCTAATGATTTATTGGAACTTGTGCATTCCGATGTATGTGGTCCGATAAATCATACTGTCATGGGTGGGTTTCAATACTTTGTAACTTTTATCGATGATTTATCACGATATGGTTATGTGTTTCTTATGAAACACAAATCGGAAACTTTTGAAAAGTTCAAAGAATACCGATTTGAAGTAGAGAAACAAACCGAAAAACTCTTGAAATGCCTTCGATCAGATCAAGGCGGTGAGTACATGAGCAGTGAGTTCGTGAGTTATTTAAAAGAGAATGGGAATCTCGCTCAGTATGCTCCTCCAGGCACTCCTCAACACAATGGTGTTTCGGAGAGGAGGAATCGAACTTTATTAGATATGGTTCGATCGATGATGAGTTTTACTGATCTACCAATATACTTGTGGGGCCATGCTTTAGACACTGCTGCTCATCTTCTGAACAAAGTTCCATCGAAAGCCATTCCGACCACTCCGTATGAGTTATGGACTGGAAAGAACCGAGTTTTAAGTATGTTAAGATTTGGGATTGTCATGCCTATGTAAGAGTTGCACAGCGGGATAAACTTGCACCTAAAGGGTACAAGTATCGATTCATTGGATATCCTAAAAATTCCATAGGATATCAGTTCTATGATCCCGAGAACCGAAATGTGTTCGTTGCTTGAAATGCAACTTTCTTAGAAACACAATTTGTGTTAGAAAGTGCAGAACATAGAATGATTGATCTTGATGAAGTCAATCAAAGTAACATTGAATCGACGATGGAACCAGAAGTTCAGGAAGATGAGATACCTTTGACATAACCACCTCGTAGGTCACAAAGGATATCGAGACCCTTTTTCAGTTACAGGACGACATCCGATGATGCCCTCGTTGTTTTCTTAGTCGAAGAAAAAAATCCTTTAACCTACAGAGAGGTGATGTTAGACATCCATGCGGAAAAATGGCCGAATGCTATAAAATCCGAGATTGCCTCAATGCATGATAATCAAGTCTGGGACTTGGTTCCACTTCCCGACGGAATTGTTCTTATCGGTTGTAAATGGGTTTACAAGAGGAAGTGGGGGCCCGATGGAAAGGTTGAAACCTTTAAGGCCTGACTGGTAGCAAAATGATATACTCAGAAATCAGGTATTGATTATGAGGAAACCTTTTCTCCTGTAGCCATGCTTAAGTCAATCAGGATTTTATTAGCTATTACCGCACACTATGATTATGAAATTTGGCAGATGGATGTGAAAACGGCTTTTCTGAATGGAAATCTTGAGGAAGATATCCATATGGAACAACCCGAGGGATTCACATTCGCCAAAGATCCTAATCTGGTATGTAAGCTTAAAAGGTCTATTTATGGACTTAAACAAGCTTCCCGTAGTTGGAATCTTCTTTTTGACGATGTGATCAGATCGTCTGGTTTCATTAAAAAATAAAAAAGAATCATGTGTCTATAAAAAGGTTAGTGTGAGCATGGTAGTCTTCTTAGTGCTTTATGTTGATGATATACTTATTATCGGAAACGATATAGGTATGTTACAATATGTCAAAGCCTATCTCAGTAAGAATTTCTCCATGAAGGATTTGGGAGAGGCCTCTTATATACTAGGTATAAAGCTTTATAGAGATAGAGCGAGGAGGTTGATAGGACTCTCTCAGTCCAAGTACATTGATTTGATCTTAGAGAGGTACAACTTTGTTGACTGTAAGACAGTCAATGTGCCTTTCAAACATGGTATTCATCTGTCTAAGAAAATGTATCCTAAGACAGATGATTCAAGGGCTAAAATGCTTAGCCAGCCTTATGCTTCCACTGTTGATAGCATAATGTATGACATGCTATGTATTAGATCTGATATCAACATGGCTATAAGTGTTACAAGCCATTATCAGTCTGATCTGGCTCATTGCAATTGGATGGTTGTGAAACATATTCTGAAATACCTTAAGGGTACAAAGGGTAAGTTTCTCATTTATTGAGAAAATGACTTACAATTGAGAGGTTACACGGATTTAGATTTACAATCTGATCCAGACGATAGAAAGTCCACATCTGGATTTGTGTTTTCTCTCAACGGCAGTGCCATTATAGTATGTAAAGTACGAACTGAACAAAATGTAGCGGATCCACTGACTAAAGCCTTAACTCCCAAGGTGTTTGAGAAACACGTGGAGTCCATGGGTATTAGATACCATCGTGAATGGCACTAGATCAAGTGGGAGTGTTGGAAATGGTGATCGAGCACCATTCACTTTTTGTATGAATATTTGATATTTATGCAATATAATATTATTTTATCATGGTTACTTATTTAAATATATGGTAAAACTCTTACTTTTATTTATATATTGTAAATCTAAGTGTTAGATTAATTTAAGAGTTAGAGATTTCGAGTTTCACTCGAAACCTTATATAATATTAGTAAAGACCCGAGAGTTACAACATATGGTGATATAGTTGCAAGAGTTGCAAATGGTGTTGATAAATATCACGTATTTGCTCGAATATAAATTATTTATGGTCTAGATATATTGACATGGGTCCGTCATTATATTGGTAAGACTAGTGCTTTATCTATATATGTAATGGACATATGATTTGTCTCAACAGACTGTGAGCTTAGTGGAAGTTCGTGTAGAAACGCAGATATTCATTAATTGAATGAGTATTGAAAAAACTCATAAAAGATGACTAATAGATATTCCATAAAACTGTCAATAGTTGTCTTTTCGAGTTGAGTAGTTATTGTGGTCCTTTGACTTGAGACACCACGGTGGTCTTGTGAGTGATCCTCTGTGCCTGATACCATGCATGTCAGAGACCTTTCATGGTCTGGCCTCTGGATGAATGTTAGGTATAGACCGATGCTCACGAAGATCGGTGTGTGTTAAGATGAGGATTCGCCAGTCCATATGGTTGGATTTTGTTTCCAGAAATTTTCAGAATATATTCCGGAAATCTTTTGGCCGAAAGTTCGTTAAAGAAATTGTTTCTTTAACATTATAAATAATATTCAAAAAGAGTTTTTGCTATATTATTTATTAATGGAATATAAGGATGAACAGTTTCATTTATTGAGTAGATAAGGTATTGACAATATATCTATAACCTTACTCAATTAGAAACGGATATGACGAAGGGATTATACTTTAGCGTTTTAACCTCGACTTGTATGGTTCGACGTGTCGTGTTGTTTAGTCATGATTTGTAGGTGGACAGGCCTTCATGAAATATGTATACAAATATATGAGATATATATGTATATATATATATATATATACGTAACAACCGAACGTGAGCCTAGAGAGTTCTATTATATTAAGTTTACTCGTTGAGCACTGGGGCGACCTCTCGTCAAATGTTGACAAAGTATTTTTGGGTATTTAGGATTAAATTGTTTAATCCGATAATTCATGAGATGAATTGAATTAATTAATTTTATATCAAGAGTTGATATATTTTATTGTATAATAATTGTAAATTTGATTTACATTAAATTAGTAATTATTTTGTGAATTAATTTAATTGTTAAATTAATATACAAAATTAATTACTTAGTTTATACAAATAAATGTTTTAATTAATTAAAGTAACTAAGTTAAAGCAATTGAACATTTTTGGTTAAAGTAACTAATTCATTCAATTGTAACTAAGTTACTAATTAGTTGGTGAAATTATTTAATTTTAACTTTGTTTAATTTCTTTTTGAAATGTATGGTGTAGGGAAAAGATTCCTTAAAGCATGGTTTAAATTAATGGCATTGGTTTGGTTTGCTTTTCTTAATTATATTTAATAAAAAAATATGGCTTTTGCTTTTGTTTTTTTCTCTCTCACTGCCGTGCAAAATGGTAGAAAGAAAACAAAATATAACCAGTGAACAAAAAACAACAAAAACCTCTCCCTGGAAAAGCTGTCACTGCCGTGACTTTGAAGGAGAAAATAGCTTCTGTTTTTGAGTTTTTTGTTCAGCAAAATCAAGCCAAATCTCTCACCAAAAATCACCCAAAAAATTTATTTTCTCGGGATTTGATCTCGGGTGGGTTCCGCTGCGCACGGCTTATCCGTTCCTCACTCAACAGATGCAATATTAAATAGTTAATATTATACCACTGCTACTAAATATTGAACCAAAGATGGTCACACAAATATAAAATACAATAGGTTAAAAGTCACATTTGTTAATTTGAAAGAATGTTAAAGAATTTGTATTTTTTAAATTTGATATATATAATATTTGTCTGTAATAAAACGAGTGGCGTAGCGCGCGCGTTATCTATTAGTTTTATAAAACAGTGGTGTCTTAATCAAATGAACCAACACTTATTAATAAAATATTTTATTGTATTTGGAAGTTGATATTTTCTATATATATGAAAAAATTAGGAATATCTGAGTGGGATAAATACTCTGATGTTTTTATAAATTTAGACGTCCGCCCTAAAGGAAAACTTATTAATTAAAATAGATGTTTTAATGTGACACATTCGGTGTAGTAAATGTAAGACAAACCGGTTTTGTTCTGATTAGAGACTTTTCATAGGTACTAGAAATTCCAAAGGACTCATCACCATATATATTAATTTTGCTGCTTCTTGGATGGGTGAGAAAAATT
Organism: Zanthoxylum bungeanum; assembly: GCA_019454045.1. Classification (NCBI taxonomy): domain Eukaryota; kingdom Viridiplantae; phylum Streptophyta; class Magnoliopsida; order Sapindales; family Rutaceae; genus Zanthoxylum; species Zanthoxylum bungeanum. The sequence goes on along the minus strand of SKCR01032782.1, from coordinate 66,609 downwards.
GCATTCAGTTGACCTACATTTTGTAAATACGTAGTCAATGAAAGAGCGGAGGTAGCAATAAAAATTTAAGGAACTAAATGTTATAAAAAGTTAATTTTTTTTTAAGGTTAGAGATAAAACAAAAAGTATTTTATTTAATTAGAATGAAGTTTTAAACAATTAAAGTTTCATTATTTAATTCAGTAAAATATTTATTTTAAAATTTTAAATTAAAAATAAGCAGAAGGTCATAAAAAATAAAAATAAAATTTTCTACATGACGAAGGGCCCAAAGAGCTTACGTTAGCTCCAACCCTGGCAATAATAGTTGTCGAGTTAAAAGAATTTATGATGTTTGTCGAGTGTATTTTCTTCTTAGAATTTTCCAAGCCTCAAGAAAAACCAACTTAATTTCATGTCAAATCATTTAAAAATTTGTAAATTTGTAAAGGTTGATTGATGACACCCTTTCGTCTTCAGCTCCACCCCTGCGTGTAAGTTTCCATGAATTGAAGACGACTTTCACCGTAAGAAAAATCTTATCAATTTTGATACTACTTTAGTTATTCCACAAAGTCTTGCGCGTTTTGAGTACTAGTAACCCCAAGAAGTTAGGATTGCCTGTATAAAGGGTAATTAAATATGTAAGAAAATATCACCCATTACTAGATAATTGAACTGTTTATCTATGAACATAAATTAACTCAAAAGCCAGTTTTTTACGTTGAGTTAAGCCGAAATTTTTTTATATAGTTTCAAAGACCTTATCACAAGAATTGATCTTTGGTCTATGATATGGATCAGATAAAAAGGCCAATCACATAATGGAGATATTGAGAAAAATTCATCTTTTTATAAAGACAATGTTGATCTTACGTTATATCAAAGATCATAAAAAAAGACCGTGTTATGGAAATTTTATTTTGGTCTATGACAAAGATCAAACAAAAAAAGGGACCACATAATAGGAATTTTGAGGAAAATATCTCATATCAACTCATACATCTTTATATATGAATATAAACTCAATGCAACTTTCAACAGCTAATTTTTAGGTTCAGTTTTGAAATAGAATTGTATAAGTAAGTCATATATTTTGTTCTCATGCACACGAATAAGTTAATTTTACAATCAACTCCACACCACGTGAAAAAGTATCAAAATTAATAAAAATAACTATACCAAATCTTGATGAGCTGTCTATAAATAGATGCACTGTCTTCAATTTCTCCAAGTGTAAAAGATCATACAGCTGCCTTAATTTAGGTTTTTGTTAAACATGACGGTGAGCCTCTTTCATGCTTGCATTTGCATATATACATAATAACTTTTTCTTTACGTACGTTGTTAAAAACTATAATGAATATATATATATATATATATATATATATATATATATATATATATATATAATTCATTATACTCTTTGTGTTCAGCAAAAGATAGTTATAAAGGTGCAAATGTCTTGCCAAAAATGCAGATCAAAAGCCATGAAGATCGCAGTGAAAGTAGATGGTCAGTTTAAAATTAAATAAATTCATTAATAATTGTTTTTGTATTAATTATATATTATGTTGCAATATTGGTGAACAAATTAATAGGTGTGACAAAGGTGGAGATTGAAGGAGAAGAAAAGGATAAATTGGTGGTGATAGGAGACGAAGTGGATTCAGTGAAGCTTACAAGGTCACTGAAAAAAGAGCTAAAATATGCGTCTATATTGACAGTGGAAGAAGTGAAAAAGGAAGAAGTGAAAAAGAAGAAAGATGAAGAGGAACCAACTCCATTTCCATGGCTAACAAATCTTACTCCTGCTTATCAAGTAGTGGTATCTGATCCATCCCCAAGTGCTTGCATCATCATGTAGTGATTGCTAAGATACATCCAAAAATCTTTCACTAATAAACTTAAATTTCCATCGATAGGCTAATGATGGACAAAATTAATAATATCCTCCTAATTACTATGCTTACCCAAATCTAATGAATCAAAATTTGGTTATATTATGTTCTCATTTATCCCAACCAATGGTTTCTTTAAAGCACTCACCACCGGTCGTATGTCAGATTGAACTTTCAAAGTAGAATCTCTCTCATTCGCTAAGCCAAAAATTTCATTGGCTTCCTCGCTGTGCCTAAAACATAAGGATTAACGAACTTAAATAATTTTACTGTCAATTTCTTTGAGATAATAAAGCTATTTGTCCAACAATTTGGATTCAGTGCTCATTTAATTTTATATAACATTATATATTAATAAAATATTATCCGTATATTATTACAAATACATGTACACCACAGGATTTAAAAAAAATATATGCACATCATTCACAAGAAATGGATTGGGGCATTCATTTTATTTTTTTTTCTGAAAAAAAAAAAATAGAAACCAATACTTCATATCCACCAGCATGCATGAGAAGATATTTATCAAATCAGAGATTTAGAGGGACATAATAAATTTTAGTGAAACTTGTAAGATCGGAACCTATGAGAGATAATTGGAATCAACTGGTAATTTGAAATTGATCTTGATTTGGGGGGTAGATGCAGATAAATCAAGTACATACCAAGCCGAAATAAATCAATCTTTTGACGTCATTATATTTTATTTGAGATTATTGTTTAACCAAATTCCATAATAATTAGGTATTTTTCTTTAGTTTCTATCCGCATCATCACTTATTCACTTGTTCTCTTTTTCTACCGGAGTATTTAAAGGTCTACCATTAAATATATATGAACCATCTCGAACCTTTGTTAAGTTTGATACCATAATTAATGAGACACTTTCATGGAACAAAGCTTGTGGTTCAAATTAATTATGTCTTTGGACTATTGTGAAGGTCTTAGTCTTAGTCTTGGTCTTCGTCTTTGTCTTGGTCTTGGTCTAACTCGTGAATCTGGAAAAATAACTTCACAGTCTTAATGGAAAAAGTATCAGAATTTGCGATCGGTGGACAGATATCTCTCTTCCAAATCCATTTTCACTAAGTGTTTTTTTCCCTGCCACCAAATCATCCGATCCGAAGAACAGGTAAAACCTCTCACTGTTCTATAAGCTTTTATAAAAAATGCACCATCGGAACTTGAACGTAGGACCTGACAACTAAATTTTAAGCACTTTGTCACCAAATCACACCCCTTGACAACCATTTGCTCTAAGTTGCCTAATATGAATGGAAATAATATTGTACCTAGTATTCCATTTATAAAGACAGTGGCTTCAAGTTATGGCAGTTAGTGTTTTGTAGATATTATTTGTATATGTGCCAACATTATTTTATCTCATTGTTGGTTGATGAAAATCTTATAACAACTTTCCTAGTTTTGTCTAAAAATATTGTTTAAAAACTTATTACCAAAATTTATGGTTAAATTCATTTTTGAATTTTGTAATCACAAAATTTATTTTAGTGTATTGTCTCCTCTTTGAGTTATTAAAGGAGGACTCCTCCATCATTTATATACACAAAATTTGGAGAGCTCTCTCATTTACTCTCTAACTTCTAAAATCTCGCTAGGTTCTTATAGTATTCTTAGTGTTGAATGTTTCTTACCATTGGAGATTATGCTTAAGTAAGTTCGTCGGAATAGAACGATGTGTTTCTTATCATTCTCGTAATTATATTTTAGAATATAGAGACTATTCAAATTCTTTCAACACTAAATAAAAGATGCAAATCCTACATCATATTTGTTGATGGTGATTTTCAGCCCTGAGGAACTGTGAAGTATGAAGAGGGGTAGAATGGATTTTTGGCACTTAACAGATGAAAGTCCAAGATCTTCGTGAGGATGAGAAGTCAGACAGAGGACCAGAGCCCGAGGCACAGATTAAGACCGACCCGATGAGAAGGATCAGATTCGGTAATATTCATGCAGATGAAGACTGGCCCCATGTTGTCAGGAGACATGTTTTGTGCTTGTAAAAATGGAAGTGAAATTTAGAGTAAGTCAATTGAGGCACGGTCACATACACTTGATGAAGCTTTAACAGAAATAAAGAAACATAAGAAGGTGATCACTAGAAGATACAAGCTAGAAGAAAATCATAACAGTTCAAACTTTTATCAAGGGAAATTATTTCTCAATATTTCTACATGCTCGTAACTAAAGCGGCCAAGAAGCTTAATATCGGCTTGACACTTTTGAAGAGAAAGTGAGGGAAGTAAAGGCATCTCTACTGACCCGACCTGGTAAAAGGAGCAAGGAGGAGCGTCACCCATTTTGGTACACCGACCCAGGGATATAGGCCGGGTTTTTAGCACTTTGCTCGTGTACAGACGACGTAAACCGTTAACGAAAGTTTGAGCCTCCCAAGGGATGACGAAATAGCAGTAGGCCAGCGGCTGATGGATGGAAGATGGTCTCATACTTATCCATGACACATGAAATCACTTGAGTGGGTGGAATACATGTTGGCACATAAGCAGAGTGTGTAACAGTTACCAAAAAAGGATGAATTAATGAGGTTCAGATGGCAGGGAATGGTTGTGTCAGACGACATAGCTACTATTTGTAGAGTGATTGGGGAAATGAGCCTAGGCAATGATAACAGGGTAACGTGACTGACGTCACAAAATGGTGCAATAGCGAATCTGAACACACTATATAAAGGGGTTGAAGACTCTGATGGAAGGGCTCTCTTTTTTTGGTTCGAAAGACTCTCTGGCTGGTAAATTATTTCTAGCACTTTGTAGTATTTACACAACTTGTAAAAAGGAGAAAATGCTAAGTGTAAGTGAGAGATAATGAGGTCTGTCTGACCCAAGTTTGTAATAAAAGTTCTTTTCCCTTTGTACCCATGGACGTAGGTTGGATCCATTCCGCCGAACCACATTAATTCCTTTATCTTTTATGTGTTTTCTGATTTTCTTGACAAGTTTGCTTTGGTTCCCAACTAACTAGACAAATTCACTACTTGTGGGAGGTTTGTTCAAGAAGTAGTTTTTCCTGAATTACCCCTGAAATGAAACACAGATGTCAGCAGGTTATGCTGTCTGTAGGGAAATCACTATGAAAAGCAACAAACACACAAAGATGATGGCAGGATATGGAAACCACATAACTTCAGAGGCTTCGACGATGGAGTGGATGGAGAAGATTGAAGAAAGCCTGTAAAATGAAAGAGATGTGCTCAAAGCGAGAGGGAAACAACCCAAACCTTCATGAAGGCTATGTTGGAGAAGATTGAGAAGTTATAAAAGAAGGTATAAGGGAGGGGAAGAAGGTCCTAGTGGAATGAGATAGGAGATGGCAATGGGAAATAGGATCACTAGAGTATACGGAGATCACGAAAATGGGAAGAAGAACACTCGGATAATGAAATCTGTAATCATTGCCAACGCCGTGCCAATTGGGGTGTCATGGGAAGAAGAAGACAGACAACAAACCCAATAAATCATCCAGCAACAGCCCATGTTTCGGGGACGGTGCCCAAAGAAGAGGCGCGAGGTTCCAAGTCATGAAAGGTACCGCGCTCATAGTGGAGGGCTTGAGGAGACCCTTGGACGCAAGCATTATAACTCGGAGAGCCAAATAAGGAGTTGATTTTAGAAGGAGATGAAAATATAGGAGGAAAATATGAATGGAGGGAAGCGAAGCAACAAGATGTGGAGACATCATCCCCACGTCGAGAAGTTTGTCTTGTTGATGGAAATTTAGGGAATGGCAGATGAGGCAATCTACAAGGTATTCACATTGACTCTAGGAGGATCAACTAGCTTGTGGTTAAAAAACTTGACCCCGAGAAGTGTCAGCAGCTTCTCCCAACTGAGGAAGTCATTTATACGCCATTTTAAATGGGCATACGTACCAAGGAAGACGGTGGGGTTGTTGAGGTTGATGAAGTAGGGAGACGACCAATCTTTGAAAAGCTTTATCGATAGGTACCGCATCATGGTACTAGAGGTCGGAGCGTATGAGTCCCCGGAGGTGCTGGAAAGTTTTAAATGGGCCCTCAAGGTCGAGAAATTATGGTCCCACCTTAGGATCTAGGATATACCGGACTATGCCGCGACCGTGGAGCAGGCGAGGAAGTTTGTGTTAATAGAGGAATAGGATAAGATCGCCCGAGGAGGGACTGTTCAGATGTCGAAAGTTCCTAGGCTGGAAAATTGGCATGATGTAGACAGGGACCTGAGGAGACCGGTTCCGAGGTAGAAGGAGTTCAAGCCGATACATCAGAATAGTCTAATGCATGATAGAAGGCCACCTATCCAAGTCGCCATGTCACCGAAAGGACGACATACACAACTTTGAAGAGACTATTATCCCAGATAGCTCGGGAAATCCAAGAGAAAGGCCTATTGACTAAGCCCAACCCGAGGAGATTTCCGATTGAGAAGAGAGACGACATGACTTATTGTGTGCACCATAATGTAATGGGACATGCCACAGAAAGATGTAGAGACCTGCAGGAGCAGGTGAAAGACTTGGTAAAGAATGAATATCTGAATGGGTGTATAGACCATGAGGCTATGAGGGCCAGGCAGCGCTGATAGCAACAGTCGTCATGGAGTAGTAGGAGAGCCAATATACAAGGTGTACTCGATCAGTTTCCATAGTGCCTTCTGTTTATTATGCTCATTTAGCCGCTTTCCGGGCTCGTTATTATATGAAGGGTGAAACATCTGGGATGGGTCCACAAGTGGGAATTGGAGGAGAATTAATCAACTGTAAAATTGGAGGCCCAAATTTAATCATGGGGACGACTTCTTCCATTCTTCCACGAATAAGCAAGTAAAGAAGCGTCCTTAGAAGTCCCAATCTAGGATTGAGTTGTTGAATGAAATGCAATGTCAGGAGTTGGAGATTGATGGATTTATTTTACCCCTTAGAGCTGATGTTGAATAAGTTCCTTCTAGAGAAATTATGGCTGTTGTTCGACCTGTCAGCTTTCTAGTTCTCCAAAGGCCTCGGTTTAGAATGACATTGTTAAGAATTATTCAAAAATACGGAGGAAATATTTTCAATAGAGCCTCTCTTAGAATGACCCTCAAAGAGTTGTAAAATGGGCAGTAGATCCCCTGAATATGAATAAGACTTTCACTTTCTTAAATAAAAACTTATCCATCTATGCTTTTTTATTATTTGAGCGGGAAAGACATGTTTAATATTTTTGTGAGATACTCGTGATCGGAATATATCAAGGGGTGCAAAATATGTGGTAAAGGCGTGAAACACGTGGCACGCCAATCCTCAGTGTTATTATCAAATCCTCTATAACACCCCGTCAGAAGGAGGATGCTACCGGCAGGAGACAGGATTAACCCATCTCCATTAGCCTCTGAATTCACCGAAAATTCGGTATGATGTATCCTAAAATTGGACAACCTTGATCGCAGTCCAGCATTAAAGGTAATCCAAGAATACTCCAAACAAATAAAAGGACCAGAGGTCCATAAAAATCTCATCAAAATCATATCCTAAGGGCTCCGCCCACACTATCTATCATACTCAAGGTCTTTGTGCCCACCATATCATAAAAAATCAAAACGTTAACTTATTAATACAAACCACGTGCTCCGCACGAGAAATAAAATAATAAATCAGATATCCTAATCTTCTAAAACTTTTCCCATGACACTTTCGCGGGTAACTGCCGCTTGGGTGACCCACGTCTCGAACATGACTTCAAAGTTGGACTGGTTGACCCATCTGGTAGCCAACCTGCAAAACTAGCAACTGGTTTGGTGTGAGTTATTAAAACTTACTAAGTAACCATGCTAGTATTACAAATAAACAAATCAAACATATCAATTGTTTATCAAAATTACTAAATTATTACAAGTTGGATTTATTAGCTTATTAGTATCCTTTATGTTTAACCAATGTCGAATTATCATGTCTACATATTCACATATACACCAATCTATTAATCAAACATCCAAATCATACAATATGTCCTTTTACATAGAAACCATTCCAATCACAAGAAACTTGAAGTCACATTCTTAAGCTTTATTATGAATGCACATCTATGAAATACCATCAATTCGGTAAACCAAATAAACTTTCTTCTATACCAAAACAAATCTCTTTTATCTTTCTTCAAATACGGTAACCTTAGAATAGATTAACATTCGGGATTCATATCCATTCGTACATAATGTAGCACACTTTTCTTATATACTTGCAATTACAATTTTAGAGTTCTTAAACATATACATACGTTCCAATACAACTAAACAAAAACGCGTTATAACATATAGTGCTCATATTAGTTTTCAAATTCATTCATTCATTTCACATAAGCATACAATATCCGTATATTTTATGAGTTCTATCATACACATGCATACACACAGACATACATGCAATCATCGTGTAGCCAACCACGGAGCACACATAATAATTGTTGGGGTTGGTGCTCAGAACGCTAATTCCCGGTTGTATTTCTTTATGAATACTTCTGTAAAACATTATCATTTTGAATAATATATGCAGTTTCTATAATATAATGTATCTTTTAATATGGTAAAGACGTAATGACCTTAGAATGACTAGTCATGGTGCAGTTGTAAAAGCGTCGCAACTGACATTGAGTTGTATCATGACGATGTCATTCTCAGACTGTTCCTGGTCAAGGTTTACACTACTTGGTCAGTATAGTAAACCCGTTGAGACTGGTACATGTCGTATACTGGAATATATGATTCCAATGGTTTCTCAATGAACCATAAGTCTTGGAGACTAGTATAGACGTGTATGTGTTTATAGCGGATAAACACTGAACGACTCACCGAAGATTCTTAATGGATGGTACACCAACGTCAATAAGAATCTTGTCGGGTTGAGTAGCACTTGTGATTCTTAGACTTGAGATGCCACTGTGGGCACATGAGACATCTTCTACACTTAGATGGCAGTCACGTCACCGATCTATTAAGATCAGACCTCCGTCTATTCGTTGGGTGTAGATAGATCCTCAGGGTGTCCTGTGTGTATCAAGATAATATCCGTCAGTTCTGTGTAACAGAGCATAGGTAGTCCATATGATTAGCAATCAGATAAAATCCATGGGCCCGTGGTACAATTTAGAAGTTAGTTCTAAATATTCTTTTTGAGATTGCTAATAGAATAGTCTACTGGATAATCCCCATAGAGATTTGACGTTTACATCTATATCTCTGGGATATATCCGGATACCTGTGACGGAGGAATTATACATTTGCCATGACCTCGACCTGTATAATTCAGCGAGTTTATCCGTGGTCGTCATAATTTACGGGTGGATAAATTATGGACACGAAATTGGATTTCGTGACGGATATGCCTGATTGCCATTAAACATATCCTCAAGTATCTTAAAGGTTCTAAGGATAAGTTTATAATTTATGGAGGAAACGAACTGCAAGTTAACGGGTATACGGATTCTGATTTCCAATCGGATCCCGATGATAGAAAGTCTACATCTGGATTCGTATTTACCCTTAACGGAGGTGCAGTTTGTTGGAAGAGTTCCAAACGGGGTTCGACAACATATTCCACCACTGAGGCGGAATATATTACAGCTTCTGAAGCTGCAAAAGAGGCTGTATGGATAAAGAACTTTGTCACAGAATTGGGAGTTGTCTCAAGTATCGAGAATGTGATTCCGTTATACTGTGATAATACTGGAGCCATTGCGCATGTAAAGGAATCGAGGGCGCATCAGAAGTCGAAGCATGTGGAACGCAATTACCACATCATTCGAGAGATTGTGTCGTGAGAGGATATTGTCGTATGCAAGGTACCGAGTGAAGATAATGTAGCAGACCCACTGACGAAGGCCATACCTCCGAAGTTGTTTGATAAACACGTGGAGTCGATGGGTATTAGATACAATCGTTATTGGCACTAGAGCAAGTGGGAGTTTTTGTTGGGGTTGGTGCTCAGAGCGCCAATTCCCGGTTGTATTTCTTTATGAATACTTTTGTAAAACATTATTATTCTGAATAATATATGCATTTCCTATAATATAATGTATCTTTTAATATGGTAAAGACGTAATGACCTTAAAATGACTAGTCATGGTGCAGTTGCAAAAACGTCGCAACTGACATTGAGTTGTATCATGACATTGTCATTCTCAGACTGTTCCTGGTCAAGGTTTACACTACTTGGTCAGTATGGTAAACCTGTTGAGACCGGTACATGTCATATACTGGAATATATGATTCCAATGGTTTCTCAATGAACCATAAGTCTTGGAGACTAGTATAGACGTGTAGGTGTTTATAGCGGATAAACACTGAACGACTCACCGAAGATTCTTAATGGATGGTACCCAACGTCAATAAGAATCTTGTCGGGTTGAGTAACACTTTTGATTCTTAGACTTGAGATGCCACTGTGGGCACATGAGACATCTTCTACACTTAGATGGCAGTCACGTCACCGATCTATTAAGATCAGACCTCTGTCTGTTCGTTGGGTGTAGATGGATCCTCAGGGTGTCCTGTGTGTATCAAGATAGGATCCGTCAGTTATGTGTAACAGAGCATAGGTAGTCCATATGATTAGCAATCAGATAAAATCCATGGGCCCGTGGTACAATTTAGAAGTTAGTTCTAAATATTCTTTTTGAGATTGCTAATAGAATAGTCGACTGGATAATCCCCATAGAGATTTGACGTTTACATCTATATCTCTGGGATATATCCGGATACCTGTGACAGAGGAATTATAAATTTTCCATGACCTCGACCTGTATGATTCAGCGAGTTTATCCGTGGTCGTCATAATTTACGGGTGGATAAATTATGGACACGAAATTGGATTTCGTGACGGATATGCCTGAATCTATAGAGTCTCACTAATGAAATATACTCGTAGAGCACTAGGTCAACTTATATAAATAATATTGGTTATTTATAAAGTCGTTTAAAGGTTAAACGCAGAATACATGTGATGGCACCAGATAGTCATTTCCTTAATTTTTGTGTATTTGTATTTAATACTTGATTAATTCAAATACACATTAATTAATTGTCAAAATGAGATATTTGACTAATATCATAAATGAATATATGTTTTTAATATTTAATGTAAATATTATACATATATTTAATATATTTGTATTTAATTAATTAATTAATTAATTATTTAATTGTTAAATGATTAAATTAATTAAAGTATAGATATTTTTATGTTATGATATTTTATTAATGACTTGAGTTGAAATTGTTGACTTGATTGAAAATATCATTAAAGTGTAATGATCATTTAATCAAGTTGCAAGTTGAAATTGAAATGAAATTAAAACAAAATTTCTTGTTAAATTCCTTTGGCATTTTCGGCCAAGGCCATGTTGTAACAAGTATATATGTTTTGTTTCATTTAGGGTTTAATAACCTTTCACACTTTACCTAAAAAAACTCCATTGAAAGAAGACATAGAAGCTTGAGAGAAAGAAAAGCAAAACAAGGAAAAGCTTGGAATTTAGTAAGTATTTCCAACTTGCTAGTAGAGAGAAAAATGTTACTCTTGTTGTGGTCTTCATCTTGTGATGTTCTTATGTTTTTCTTATTCTTTATTCTATGTATTTTTGGAGAATGGAAATTTTTGGAAAGGGTTGAGCATGTATAAAGATCATAGAATGTTACTAATTAGTTAATAAGCATTCTATTGATGGTTTAAGAAACTTTGTTGCCATTTTAGAGTTATTGACCCACTCTTAAATAACCTAGAATTGTTCTATAGTTGTTTCATTGTGGTGAGGCTTGTAATGGTGTTTTAGAAACTTGATTTAAGTGTTGGTTTCAAGTCTCTGACCTTGTACCACCTTTTGGCTTTTCATTTATGTTGAGTATTTGGATTTGTATATAATGCATGTAAAAATACTCTTCTGTTTGACTCTGGTCGGACATGATGTGGTCGGCCTCGTCTGGTTGGACATGGTCTGGTCTGACACGGTCTGGTCGGCCTCGTCTGGTCGGACATGGTCTAGTCGGACCTCGTCTGGTCGGACATGGTCTGGTCAGACATGGTCTGGTCGGACATGGTCTGGTCGGACCTCGTCTGGTCTTCCATGATATGGTCGGATCATGACCACATGTGGTCGGCCATGACTTGATGTGGTCGGACAAAGGGCCTTTTATGGTCGGATTATTACTTCATCTGATTTGATCATACACATGAGTAATTTTTGGGTTTAGGTGAAATCCGAATAAATTATTCATATTAGATATTGAATAATCTACTCTGTATTTTGAAAAAGTTTTGAAATACGATTTCAGCCCGACCTAAGTTTCCGCTGCGCCCATCCCGAATCCCTTACAATAATAAATACACCAGAGAACACATTATCAAACAATACAAACATATGGTTGGCTTAAGCATATAATGCTAGTACGAGACTCGTTACCTATTTTAGAATAGGTATGACATGAATTCCATTCGAACGAATTCCTAACCAGCTCGACTACTAAACCGCGAGAGTATCAACCAATCAACATACACACATCACACATAACACGTGACACAATTTTATCACACGATCTCACATACACAAGCACAGACATGTCAAACCTTGTTTATCATCTGGTATACATACGTATATTTATACGTATTACTTCGAATTATTATCAGAAACATTAATTCATAAACACATCCATTCGTACACGTACTTTACTCATTCAAAGAGCTTAGCTTATACCAATTTAGAAAAATCATGGTTTGCCTCTATTTACCGATTTTGTATACCCAACCTATACATGTTTTAACATCATATGCATATACAAATACATATTCATATATTCATACATTTTCATATTTGTTTACATACATATTTTCATATAGTTACATGTTTATAGCCTTACGTACATTCATGCATACACATAGACATTAAGATCATCAAATATTTTGCTTCAAATCAAAGCATTAACAAAAATCCATACCTGTTGCGATCGATAAACTTAACTACACATGATCTCGAACTTTATTCTCAAGAATATCTATTGGCTAACCTCATCTTATCCTAAACACTTCAATAATTTCCATATATATATTTAACATAAATCAATCATTCAAGTACTCATCACATGGGTTACTTACCTAGCTTCACAAGCACTCTGGGTCCTAACCAAATCTAGATTTGGAGGCAATATATGGACTCCAAATGATCCCACGAACGCTCTGGAATCGATGAAATTCTGATTGGAGCTACCGTTCATCATGGGTCACTATTCATATGAATCTTCCTTCCTTGATTCACGTGCAACTATGAACAGAGCGGAAAAATCACCATCACCATCTTGTAGTACTCTCTGAGGGCTACGATTTGGTGGGTGGCTCGGGCCGTGAAATGAAAAGACGAGCCGGGATAGCGGAATCCATTTATGAACATCATTTTCTACATTCGCACCGGCGCCATTAATCTGGGGGCTGTCACCGGCCACTACAAGGTGGAGGGGTGACTGGCGTACCCCTTTGGCTGGTCACGCCGGCCGGTAGGCCGCCGGCGTGACTAGCAGAAACCAAAATATGAAATGGGGCTGGGGGGTCGAGTAGGTTGTTTTCGGAAATTATGGCATTTTGGTAATTTAGAGAAACTCCTGGGTATTTATAAAGAATTTTCTGAAATTTACATCATACACCCGAAAATTATAATTAGGTCCCTGTCATGGGCCTCTCTCAGAAATTTGTATTTTTGAAACCATTCTAATGCAAATTTCGAAAGTGTTCAACATGAAAGTTGTTCATCTCGAAAAACTAAGTCTGATGGTTCAAGAATCAGCACAATTGGAGTTCGTTTGTAATTGTTATAGCCGAAATAAGAAACTTTTATGCATATATCGATAAAATTAGAAAATCATGTAACTGATTCTCGAAACCACGCGTTTTCCAACGCGATGAATCTCCACTTTAAAATATTCTGATCTATTTTCCAACACATAAAGTCTAATTTTCCAATACCATCATGTTCTAAATCCTTAACTTTAATTCGGAATTCTTCCTGCACTGTTCCGAAAAACTCAAGATATTACATCCTCTCATCGTTATAAAATTTCGTCCTTGAAATTTCAACGTCCTTATGTCTAATCATTCGGAATTGAACACATGTATATGACAATCTTATCAGTATTCATAAGTTATCTCACTTTACACCTTATCAAAAGTTACATATTTCATACATCAATACAAACCTTACTATTTCAAACAAAATAAGTCGTATCAAACATTCATACCAATATCATATCAAACTTGTCATTTTAATTCATACTCATTCATATGAACACGCTCAAACCATTTCAAATTCATCCATCAACAGAAAATAAAAGTTGAACAAGGATTCTATATAGCCAATCGCATACATCATCTGAAATGAGGAACATATCACATATTTTTTACACGCAATCCAACACAGTATCAAAATGAAAACTTAACACAGATTTTATACTATCTATATCGTCCAAAATCATAAATGGGACACATTAATTTCTCATCATATCATTCCATATCATATCTATAAAAGATACCAACATCAAAGTTTACATACGTACATATCCAATCACACATACAACATTGTATGGCTGACAACAGAGCATGCATAGCCCTCACTGTACTCAAAAGTGTTTGACAATTATGACTAATAGCATCACTATTTGTAAAAGATATTGTGGTCTTTGTACAAATTAACTATGTGACAAAGGAAATTGCTATTTTATCATTTTGTAATTAGATTACTTGAACATATAAATGATAAAAGTCCTTATGATTAGTTCCGGATTAATAAGATATGAGACAGTATCAATCCACATAAGATTAATCATTAAATATATGTAGTCGTAGTATTATCGAGACTGGACATCGATAATGCGGAATAGGCTAGTACTGCACTTGTGCGCGTTATGGAAGCTTAACGGCATAGTTATCATATATTTAAGTATTGGATACTTATGCAAGTGTGATAGGAGGTTGTATTTGCCGATGGTACGGAAACAGCTTCGCTCTGGATAGACCCCTCGGAATCCCATTGGTAGTATGACTATGTGTTTATGGGAATCCGAATCAGGGTAGGTGTATTTGGTCTTAACCTGAGACTTGCATCGCTAATACTTGCGACAATCAGTACGCTTTGGTTTTGGTCGTCTGGGGCTTTAATAGGTTCTATGTACGCCTCTTCTGGGTTATTTGAGAATCGTAGTGTATTGGGTGTGATGTCAAGATGGAAGTGTCACTTCAGTCATATGGAGATGATGATCACGCATGGATACAGAACTGGTACTCTAATATGTTGCAACTATCGGGAAAATATGACAAGGTCATGATTATCCGATTAAAGAGACTAGTTGCTAGTGATCCGATATATGCTTCGTACGGGGCAGACACAATTCCAGCCCCAGGCCTAGCATGTGACATCTGATACTGGATCGAAATATGCAATACTTAATATACTACACTTGATAAAGATTAAGTATTCCTTAAAAGAATATTTCTGGAGAATTGGGTAGGCACGGTGCTTTGCTATAAGCCAACCATGTCTTGTAAATCGATAAGAACGTGGTATGGGGTACGCACGTGTTCGGATAGTCGGACGACCAGATTTACTGCCAACATATCCAAGAATCTCATGGGTCGCTTCCCAAAGATTCACTGATGACGTTTGACTCGAATAGAATTAATCTATGATTAATTATAAGAGAGAGAAAAGTAATCTGGGATTAATTACGGTAAGAATTTATCTGGGATAAAATTCGATTAGAAGAGAGAGAATGATAATTTGGAATTAATCGATTAAATAATATATTCGATATATTAATTGAAATTAGATTTCAATGCGGAATTAAAATTAGATTTTAATTCAGGCGAACGAATTAATTTAGAATTAATTCGTAAGCGACTTTAATAATAATTTTGCTAGGCATAATTATTTAATTAAATTGGATTTAATTATGTCGTAACGGTAAATTCATTTATTTCAGAATTAAACGAACCCGGGCCCGAGCGAAGTTGCGTGTTGGATTATACGACTTAAATTCGGAATTTAAAAGTGGTGGGACCCACTTGTCTTACATCACAAGTTTGACTAGTGATGGAAGTTGTTATTTGGTTAAGTGAAGACTTGGTTTAACTTGTAAAATACTCCAACCAAATCCAACACACTTTTTCATTTTTGGAATGACATATACCAACTTGATTTTTTGGTAAATCATAATTTTATTTTTGAAATCAAATACACAACACAAAAGAAAAATTTTCTCTCCCTCATCCTCTCAAAGCCGAGAGCTTCCTTTCTCAAGATAGAAATTTTGCTTCAAAATTTCTTCAAGCTAGCACTATCAATGAGTCATTCAAGGTGTTAGGGAAACCAATCCTAGAGTTTGGAACACAAAGAAATGACTTGGAGCTCTTCTCAAACACAAAAGTTTTGAACTTCATACTTCCATCTAATCCGCTCAATGTAAGTTTTTCCGCAACTTCTTTGAGTATTCACACACATATCATGATTAGAGATCCTTGGCATGTTCTAGGAACACTAACAATGGTATCATAGCGCCTTTTCTAAGCATGAAATGAGTTTAGGGTTTATATACTTTAATTTGGGGTTTTTGTGTTTTGAGCATGATTTCTTCAAATTGTTTGTTTGGTTGAGCTTGGATGATGATGAATTAGATTTATGCATATTAGGAATTGAGAAAATGAATTGGATAAATTTTTCCCTAAATTCCTAACCTTGGCTGAAACTATGACCCTAGTGTATTATGGTGATTTTTTGATTTTAGACCATTGGATGTGTTTAAAGCATGATGTGTATATTGATTGTTGATTTAATTTGATTGAAATCAAAATTGGATATTAATTATGCAAATTGTCGTGAATACCATGTATAGATTGATTTTGCTTCAATTTGTGTTGGACATAAGTTGGTTAAATTAAAGCATGATTAATTAGTTTAGTTGGTGTTTTGGAAATATTGGTTTAACTAATTAATTATGGCTATTACACTTTAATAAAATTAATGTGAAATTTGGAATTTTAAATTGGGCTAATATGTTGTATTTGGGCTTAATGGGCTTGGTTGGGCCAATCTTGGTTTGGGACAATTGGATTGGATCCAAATTGGTCCTAAAATCATTCCATAAAGTCCAAATATAATAATTGGGCCTTTAAATATTTAATTGGGCCTTTAAATATTTAATTGGGCCTAATGGGCCAAAATTGATTTTATGGCAAAGGGTGATTCCTTATTGGGCTTTGGTTGCCAAAGTCCATGCCTTAAGAATTAATTAAAAGCCCATTGGACTTTAATTAAATTGACATTGGATGTTAATTGGGCCTTTGAGACCCATTTAGATTGGATTTAGAATCTAAGTCTAAAAGGCACATAAATAAGTGTAATTATTTAATTTGGAATTAAATACGAATTAGTATTGAATACAAATTAAATTGGATTTAAAATTGTAGCTCGATATAATTCAAGAATACGTACTTTGAGTACTTATTCTCAAACGAGTTGGACTTGCGCAAATCAAATCATTGTTTGAACATTGGATGATCATTAATTCAAAGATTAATTAATTGGATTAGATTGATTGAATAACATGCTTTGTGTGAATACATGGATGTATTGTATGAATAATGTATATCAGATGGATATTAGAAGGGTGAGGGCAACTTTGGAAATTGTTGTAATAAATTTAGAATTTATTAAATTGGACATCCGTGTCCAACCTTTTATCTATTGACTCTTTGTATTTCTCTTCTCACAAATTCCCCTCAATGTTAATGAGGTTTCTTTATTGTATTATGTAATTAGGTAGAAGTTAGAATAGTGCTAGCGGGAGAGAGGAAATGGAGAGATTTGTTCTAGGAACAATTTGTTAAATATCCATCCACATATCATTATTATTTATTTCGCACCTTATTATTCTTTTCGAATGCATGCTTAAGGGTGTATGATGAGACCTAATCAAAGATAATAAATTGTTTGCCAATTTACGTGAAAAACCCTCAATACAATATTAAGCGTTTTCCTTCCATTGAGTGGTTCTCTCTCAATGTCCAAGATTGGCATTGGTTTGTTGGCCAAAGTCATGATCAATGTCCATCGCGGATGTGTTTGAACCACGAAAGCTTTGTTCTATATCGTATGTCTTGGGCGGTTGTGACTTGTTGGCCAAAGTCAAGGTCACTTCTAGTTCATCGACGTGGATTACGAAGTTTTCCCACTGTCAATGGGTCCTGCTTAACTGGAATCATTAAGCTTGTTGACCCAAAGCCAAGGCTTAGTTGATTCAGAGGAAAAAGGTTAGGAAATATATTGGATATATTTACATATATTGGATATATGTTTCGGACTTTGAGGTCCACCTACCGGATCTAGGAATTGGATGAGATCCAATTGATCTTAGAGATCTACCTAGTTAAATATCATTCAGCTTGTTGGCCAAAGTCAAGGTTGTGTGTTATTTAACGGGATCCTAGCCCACTAGGAAACTAGGTTTCCCGAGTACTCAACAGAGGGTTAGAGGCTCGCCGAAAAATTGTGGGAGGCCAGTATTGAATTTTCAATTTCATTCAAATACTTGTCAAATATGCGCTTTCAAATTATTTTCATCATTTTATATATTTATATTAGTTGGACTAATATTTTATTATTTTCTTGTAACAGTTGGACTGTACCCAAAATCGTTAATTGAATAGTTAGACTATTGTAATTAAGATGGCTGGAAAGATCAATGTGTTGGACAATTATGACCCATAGCATCACTATTTTTACAGAACATGGTGTTGTTGTACAAATTAACTATGTGACAAAGGAAATTGCTATTTTATCATTTGTAATTAGATTACCGGGATATATAAATGATAAAAGTCCATTAGTTCCGGATTGATAAGATATGAGATAGTATCAATCCATGAAATTTTAATCATTAAAACATCTCTAGTCAGAGTATTATCGAGATTGGACATCGATAATGCGGAATAGACTAGTATTGCACTTGTGCGTGTTTTAGGAGCATAACAGCATAGTTCTCATATATTTGGGCATTGGATACTCATGCAAGTGTAATAGGAGGTTGTGTTTATCGATAGTACGGAAACAACTTCGTTCTGGATAGACCCCTCGGAATTCCATTGGTAGTATGACTATGTGTCTATGGAAGTCCGAATCAGGGTAGATGTATTTGGTCTTAACCTAAGACTTGCACCGCTAATACTTATGAAAATCAATATACTTTGGTTTTGGTCATCCAGGGCTTTAACAGGTTCTGTGTACGTCCTTCTGGGTATATTGAGAATCGTAGTGTATTGGGTGTGATGTCAAGATGGAAGTATCACTCCAGTCATATGGAGATGATGGTCACGCAGGATACGGAACTAGTACTCCTTAGTACTGCAGTCATCGGGATAATATGACTAGGTCATGATTATCCGATTATAGAGACTAGTTACCAGAGATCCGACATGTGCTTCGTACGGGGCAGACACAATTCCAGCCATAGGCCTTGCATGTGACATCAGATACTGGATCTCAATATGCAATACTACGTATACTACGCCTGGTATAGATTAAATATTCCTTTAAGAATATTTCTGGAGAATTGGGTAGGCACGGTGCTTTGCTAGAAGCCAACCATGTCTTGTAAATCGGTAAAAACGTAGTACTAGGTACGTACGTGTTCGGATAGTCCGACGATCGGATTTACTGCCGACATATCCGGGGATCTCATGGGTCGCTTCCCGAAGATTCACCGGTGACGTATGACTCACACATAATTAATCTGGGATTAATTAGTAGAGAGAGAAAATTAATCTGGGATTAGTCACGGAGATATTTTATCTGGGATAAAATACTATTTAAAGGGAGAGAACGATTAATTTGGAATTAATCGATAAAATAATTTATTCGATATATTATACGAAGTAGATTTCGACGCGGAATTAAAATTATATTTTAATTCGGGCGAACAAGTTAATTTAGAATTAATTCGCTAGCGACGTGAATAGTAATTTTGCTAGGCATAATTATTTAATTAAATTTGATTTAATTACGTCGCAACGAAAAATTCGTTAATTCGAAATTAGCGAACTCGAGCCCGGGAGTGTTTGCGGGCCCACTCGCATTTCGAATCAAGTGGGGCCCACAAGTCACATCACGTGTCACATCATTAGTCATTCTTGTGATGGAAGTCACATCAACTTTGAGTGATGTGAGTGATGTGAGTTGTTGGAAGGCTTTAATGACTTGTGTTGATGGTGTTTTCAGGCACTATGATATTTAAAACAGCACGACAAGGGTAGAAGGGTAATTCCCTTCTTGGGTGAGATCACTAACACTGACCCGACCGATAAAAAACCAGCAGTAAGGGCCCGAGCATTTTACAAATAAAAGACTGACCACAACATGAAGATACCGAGCACTTGATGATCGGCAACCGAGCACTTGAATTCAAGATGACCGGGCACTTATCAGGTTAACAGAAGCACTCCCGGTTCAAAAGACTATCATGACCGACCACATGAAGACCGGGAGCATGGCGGGATATGCTCCAGAAGATAAGTTACCCTACTTTCATGGGAAAACTGATGAGTCAGAGTCCTAGTAGGATCAAGGAAGTAAAATATAGATTTGGTAAAAGGTTTCCTTGAGGGAGCAGAAGATTGTTTCAACTAGGAAACCTCATACTAAGAGGAATCTGATTCCTTCACTATTATAAATAGAAGGGTAGAGTATGTGTAAAAGGCATCAGAATCAAACTTGTAAAAAGACAGAAGAATTACGAGTTTCAGCAATAAAAATATAGTCCTATTTGTGCCCGTAGACGTAGGTCGGACAAACATCCGCCGAACCACGTTAGATCTCTTTGTCTGATTGGTGCATTATCTACCTTCTGCTAAGTTTTCTTTTGGTTTCTCCCATAACCAAACAAATTCACTATTGAAGGAGGATTACCTCGGGAGTGATATTTCCTTATTTCCCTGAGACCAAAATCCACTGTCAACAATTGGCGCCGTCTGTGGGGAACTTTCAAAAAGCAACTCACGTAGTAAGACAATGGTAGAGGTGGAAATCATCAATCTTCAGAGAGTCCGGCAACAGAATGGATGAAAAAGATGGAAGAAAACATGAAATCTATGATAGATCGGCTAGAGAGAATTAAATGAACGAACAACGAGAGACCCGAAGGCGGAACCAGTCGAAGAAGAGGTGAGAAAGCAGAAGGGAAAAAGGTGGTAGATACCAGTGAGGATGATGGACCCAGGAGGAGGGGCCTTACGGCATAAAATCGTGGTTGTAGAAAAAGATTCACAAACAGAGGACACATGGGAAGAGGAGGAAAGAGGACGAAGAGGACAATCACCTAATCCTTCCTATGATAGCCTCCACGACTCCCAGAAGAGAAGGCATGGAATATAGCGAGGATGTGCAAGAAATTTCAAACCATGAGGAACGCCGCACCCGGGGCATAGGACGCACAGAGAGGCACAGAAAATAACACGCCAGCACCACCAGCGAGATAAAATCTTGGTTAAAAAATGAGATGACCAAATGGGGGGTAGGCCTCAAGGCTGACGCAAGTGATGCCGGGACGGTGAGGAGGAATCTCCCCTCGCGGAAAAAATAAGGTCGGCAAAATTACCAAAGCGATTCAACATGCCGACCATGGCACCCTACAAAGGCCACTCTGACCCGAAATCGCACATCGAAAGCTTTGTCTTGTTGATGGAAGTCCAGGGAGTAGTAGGAGATTCCATCTGCAAAGGTTCCCCCTAACTTTAGGTGGACCCGCCATCCTATGGTACAGAAGTCTGGCTCCGGGGAGCATCGGGGGCTTCACACAACTTAAGAAGTCGTTCATTCGACACTTTAAAGGGGCCTGCGTCCCCAAAAAGACGATTGGAGAATTGAGACTTATGAAGCAAGGAGATGACGAGCCCCTGAAAAATTTTATTGAGAGATACCACAGCATGGTGCTGGAAGTCGGAGGATATGAGTCCCTAGAAGCCCTAGAAAGCTTAAAGGGAGCCCTAAAGGTCGGGAGGTTATGGACTCATCTAAGAATCCAGGACACGCCGGATTATGCCACCGCTCTAGAGGTAGCCCGGAAGTTCATCTTGGTAGAAAGCGAAGAAAAGATCTCCCGAAGGGGGACGGCCATTCGGGAAAGAGCAGCAAGAACAGAGGCCCCCCGACGACCGGACATGGAATTCAAAAGATTCAATCCGAAACCCAAAGAATTCAAACCGATACCTCGAAGAGATCAGGAAAGAGGGGTCGCGACCCAGGTGAATCATGTAGTCCGAGAAGAAACATATATTCCCCTGAGCAAGCCACCAGGGCAAATCATCATGGAAATCAGGAAAAAGGCCTCTTGATAGAACCCGACCTTAGGAGATTCCCCCCAGATAAAAAGGAACCGGAAGTCTTACTGCATACATCATAACTTGAGGGGGCACACAACGGACGAATGTAAAGATCTGCCGGAGCAGATGGAGGACCTAGCCCGAAATAGGTATCTAAATAGTTATATCGACCATGAAACCATGGCGACCATACAGAGGGCACGAAACCGACAGGTGATCATCATCACAGGGGGAAGTACACTGGCCGGGGACTCCAACCGGTCAAAAAAAAAACTATAACCGAGCTCAAGGGGCAGAGGTGCTAGGAACAGAAAGACCCCCGACACTACAAGGGGGTCGGTCGGTGCCAATAATGTTCACCAACGAGGATGCACGAGGGGTGAGTTTTCCCCATGATGATGCGCTGATAATCAAAGCTACAATCAACGGCACAGAGGTGGATAGGATCCTGGTAGACCCCGGAAGCGCGGTGGACATAATATCCAAAGAAGCTTTAGAAAGCCTGGGAGTAGAATACGTAACCCTAACTAATGACGGCACCCCCTATATGGTTTTGGAGGCTCAACAGTCACCCGCTGGGAAGAATACAACTAACAACAACCATCGGAACTCACCCCAGGACCCGGACAGTTATGGTAAACTTCACCGTGGTGGACTGCCTGAGCAGTTACCAAGTCATTCTCGGCCGGCCTTTTATGATGAAAAAAAGGCTGCGATTGCGATGTCCTGTTACTACTTGAAACTGAAATTTCCTACCCGGGAAGGGATCAGAATCATATGCGGAAGTCAGAAAATAGCCCGTAGTTGTTTCGCCACTCTCTCACGAGAAACCCTCTGTATCGAAGGAAGCACCAGGAAGAGGCAAAGGGGGGAAGATGAGGAAAATCCAAGGAAGGACCCGGGTCCTCGCCCGGATAAAGTTGCCCGGCTAGAGGCAGCCAAAGAATTAGAAGAAGTCAACCTGTTCGGACCGAATAAAAGCATAAAGATAGGGGGAACTTGGACGAAATCCTAAAAAAAGACCTGCTGGAATGCCTACGGGAGTACCCCGACATCTTCGCATGGGGACACAATGACATGCCCGGAATTGATCCAAAGTTCATCAGTCACCGCTTGGCAGTAAACCCGACACACAAACCAGTTAAACAGAAAAGAAGAATCTTTAACCAAGAACGGTGCAGAGCAGTGGCGTCCGAAGTGGAAAAACTGTTAAAAGCAGGCTTCATCAGAGAAGTCAAGTACCCAGAATGGGTTTCGAACGTGGTATTGGTAAAGGAAAGCAAACGGTAAGTGGAGGATGTGCGTGGACTTCACCGACCTCAACAAGGCATGCCCGAATGACAGCTTCCCACTGCCAAACGTAGATCAGCTGGTAGATACAACAGCCTGCAAGGGACTGCTGAGATTTATGGACGCTTTCTCAGGATACAACCAGGTCAAGATGCACCCTGTTGACGAGGAGAAAACAACTTTTGTCACCGATCAGGGCTTTACTGTCATAAAGTAATGCCCTTCGGATTAAAAAATGCAGGAGCCACCTTTCAGAGACTGGTCAACAAGATTTTCAAACCACTCATCGGCACAACAATGCTGGTGTATGTTGACGACATGATAATAATGTCTGAGGCGCCAGGGTGCCACGTGACCGACCTGAAGAAACCTTTGAGTTATTGAGGAAATACCATTTAAAACTCAACCTAGAAAAGTGCGCCTTCGGGGTGGCCTCCGGAAAGTTTTTAGGATACATGGTGAGCTCCAGGGGCATAGAAGCAAATCCGCAAAAGATACAAGCCGTACTGGACTTGAAATTTCCAGGACGGTGAAGAGTGAAGAAGTTCAAAGTCTAACCGGCAGGCTAGCCGCACTTAACCGATTCATCTCCCAACCAACCGACAAGTGCCACCTTTCTTCAAAGCCATCAAGAAAGCCCAAAAGGGGATCGACTGGACTCCGGAGTGCGAGGAGGCCTTCCAACAACTGAAACAATATCTAGCACAGCCCCTGCTCCTAGCAAAACCTCTCCCAGGAGAGACATTATACTTGTACTTGGCTGTTTCAAAACACGCAGTAAGTTCGGTACTGGTGCAAGAGGCCGACCGAATCCAAAGACCAGTATACTATGTCAGCAAAGCCCTGTTGGACACAGAAACCCGGTATCCCGTACATGAACTAGTCGCCATATCTTTGATCACAGCAGCTCGGAAATTGCGGCATTACTTCCAAGCCCACCCTATCAAAGTTTACACCGACCACCCCTTACGACAGATCTTACAAAAACCAGAGGCCTTGGGAAGGTTGATGAAGTGGTCGATGGAGTTAAGCGAACACGACATCTCCTACCTTCCAAGGGTAGCAATGAAAGGACAGGCTTTGGCAGGTTTTGTTGCAGAATTCACCGAACCCCAGATCTTGACGGTAGGGGAAGACAAGTGGGAGATGTCAGTAGATGGGTCTGTCAGCTCACAGGGCGGCGGAGTCGGGATCGTGTTAAAAAATAACAAAGGGGAAGAAGTATTGTTTGCTTTAAGGTTCGCCTTCGAAACCACAAACAATGAAGCCGAATACGAAGCAATCTTGGCCGGATTAAGGCTATGCACAGTAGTGGGAGTCCACACGTGGTAGTAAGGAGTGACTCACAGCTTGCTATTCAGCAACTAAAGGCGAATTCAGGCTAGGGAACCTAGCATGAGAGCCTACTGATGTACGAGGTAAAGAGTTAATAGAAAAAAATGAGGAACGTTCACTTCGAACAAATTGGACGAGAAGACAACGGCGAAGTAGATTCTCTTGCACGGCTCGCATCTTCAATAAAGACAGAGAATCCCATAACAATCCCCCTAATCTGCCTCCGAGAAAAGAGCGTAGGAGAACTCGAAGTAGGAACCCTGGATGAAGAAGATAAAATCATGGCTACAACCGATCAGAAAATATTTGGAAACATGAGAGACACCCGAGGACAAAACGAGGAAGCAAGAAACTAAAATTCAAAAGCACCAAGTTCTCCCTGATCGAAGGGGTGCTCTACCGGAGAGGCTATACCGTACCCCTCCTGAGATGTTTAACAGAGGAGGAAGCAGATTATGTGCTCAGGGAAATTCACACGGGCATCTGTGGAAATCACGCCGGAGGAAGATCAATCGCCTTTAAAGCCTTAAGACAAGGATTTTACTGGCCGACCATGCATCAGGACGGTGGCGGATAGCCAGAAATGCGAAGGTTGTTAGAAAATGCCAACATCTACCATCAACCGACAGAACAATTAACCACCTGTCCAGCCCCTGGCCGTTCGCACAGTGGGGGCTAGATATCAAAGGGCCAATGCCAAAAGGGCGAGGGCAGGCGAAATATGCAATCGTGGCCATAGACTATTTTACAAAATGGGCAGAAGCCGAGCCGCTATCCACCATCACGGAGAAAAAGGCCACAACATTTGTAAAGAAGAACATAATCTGCAGGTTCGGAATCCCCCAGGCGATCATCACCGACAACGGGAAACAATTCGATAGCAAGGGATTCAGAAGTTCTGCGAAGACCTCCGGATCGCTTTAAAATTCGCCTCGCCAGCCCATCCCAAGTCAAACGGATAGGTTGAGGCAACAAACAAGACCACCAAGGCAAACCTTAAAGCTCGCTCGGATCATGCAAAGGCTTATGGGTCGAAGAACTACCAGAAGTGCTATGGGCACATCGAACGACCTACAAAGATTCACAGGGGAAACACCATTTTCCCTATCATACAGATGTGAGGCCGTCATTCTAGTAGAAATCGGGGTAGCAACTCACAGGGTCCGCCACTTTGGGAATGAGGGGAATGAAGAACTTATCAAAAACCACCTCGACCTGATCGAGGAAAAAAGAGAGAAATCAGCTATGAAAACAGCAATCTACTAACAAAGAATGGCCCGCTTCTACAACAGAAGAGTTCGGACCCGCTCCTTCCCCGGGTGACTTAGTATTGAGAAGGGTCACCTTAAACACCCGGCGACCAGAGGAGGGCTCGCTAGGTGCCAAGTGGGAAGGGCCATACAAAATCACAGAGGTGGTAAGGCCAAGGGCTTACTTCTTGGAACAGCTGGACGGCACAAGATTAAAAAAGCCATGGAACGCCGAGATGTTGAGAAAATACTTTCAGTAAATTCTCATTTCCTCATCTTCTTTGGCAGCAACCCAATAAGGGACAGAAATTCAAATACAAAGCCTCTCTCAAAATGACCCGCAGAGAGTTGTAAGAAGGGCAGTATGTCCCCGAAATAAATAAAACTTTCTTTTTTCACCCGTTCTTCTAAAAATAATTTTGCAAAACCGTATTCAAAACTCCGGGGACATACTCAATACAACGGTCCAAGGTCAAAAGCACAAAACCCACAACTACTACGACCACGGATACCACCATAAAGAAGCACAAAAGTCACACCAGAATCGGTCAAACTCCATACAAGCATTAAACACAGGGACGAAGGTGAATCAGAGTATAGATCCGTGAGAAGCATAGCACGGGGAGAGAGATGATACCCCCGTGGCAATTGCTGCTCCAAGTGTTACCAAACATAGAGAGGATTATGCTATAAAGCTTCGAAACCTCAGGGTTGGATCTTGTTCGCCGAGGTCACTTGACCATTCGGCTCGGGGTCGGGTTACGTCCCACCGGGTCATGCTCATTGGTCTGGGGACGGGACATTCCCCAAAACCAAGTATCTCTCTTGGCTCGGGGTCCTCAGGGACATACTCGATGCATAGGATCCGTGAGAAGCGTAGCACAGGGAGGGATGATACCCCCGTGGCGATCCCTTACTCCAGTGTTACCGAACATAAGGAAGACATGCCCTTAATGTGTCGAGCACTCTTTTGATCCTCACTTACCCGATGTAATGGATCCGTGGGAAAGCATAGCACGGGGGATAATGCCCCCATGACGATTGCTAGCTCCAGTGATATTGGACCTAAGGAGGAATATACCCTTAGTATCCCGGACACTCTTTGATCCATTAATCATTTGGATCCAAGAGAGGCGCAGCACGGGGATGCGTTGTGCCCCTATAGCGTGTGCCTGCTCTAGCGTGGTAAGGAGGAGCCTCGTACAATACACAGCTCCACAGTGACCCGACGTATAGAGGATGTGCCCTTACCATTCAAACGCTCTCTGATCCAAATCCTGGTTCGCCGGGACACTAAATTGAAAGATTCAGAATTGTGTTTGGTCGGAAACCTCGGACATGACGCTGTTTTTAAGCAATCCGCGCTGTTGTTTACGCTTGTAAAAAGTTTTGCTTTGGGACAAGTGCTAAGCCCCCACCTTTTGATTTTATCTTTGAAAGTTTTGTTTTTATTTTTTCGTCGGTCTGACAAGGGGACACCCAAGTTAGATTTGACAGGGTTTCAAAGATGGATACACTTCCCATCTGAATAAATCCCAAGGATTAACCAGTGCTCGGGGCTGGACTCGTTCCGCCGAGGCCACTTGGTTAATCGGCACGGTGCTGGATTCGTTCCGCCGAGGCCACTTGATTATTCGGCTCGGGGCTGGATTACGTTCCGCCGAGGCCATTCAGTTATTCGGCTCGGGGCTGGATTACGTTCCGCCGAGGCCATTCAGCTATTCGGCTCGGG
The DNA here is from genome assembly GCA_019454045.1 of Zanthoxylum bungeanum. Taxonomy (NCBI): domain Eukaryota; kingdom Viridiplantae; phylum Streptophyta; class Magnoliopsida; order Sapindales; family Rutaceae; genus Zanthoxylum; species Zanthoxylum bungeanum. Next base: position 38,725 of record SKCR01032782.1, on the reverse strand, counting down.
GCTGGATTTCATTCCGCTGAGGCCACTTGGTTATACAGCTCGGGGTCGGACCACACCCCACCGAACCTATCTTTTTGACTGGGGATGAAACATTCCCCCCAGGGCCAAGTGTTCCATACAGCTCGGGGTCGGGTTACGTCCCACCGAGTCGGTGTTCTTTAAACTGGGGACGTAACATTCCCCCGGAGCCTAGTGCTTCCCTCAGATCAGGGTCGGGTTATGTCCCACCGATTCCACCAGAGCCAAGTGTTTCTTACTACTCGGGGTCGGATTATGTCCCTCTAGCTCATATTTTCCCAATGAAGAGGTCTCAAGTGTTCGAGGGGAAACATGAAGAATGAAATAAAAAAAGGGGGGGAGAAAAAGAGAAAGCAAAACACATAAATATATATTCAAATAAAGTATGAAGTTTTATTACAAAAAGACAATTTTACACAGGGCCCCGTCAGGGTTACCCCTTCTTTAATCAGCCCACGCAGGGCAGGAAGTTCTCCTCGACTGGCTCAGACGATGGAGGGATCAGCTGGGTCTCAAGAACGGGAGGGAACATCAGCTTCAACCTTGGCGACACGGGATACCTCTACATCAAGAATGGGAGGTGGAATCTCATGGTAGTCCTCGCCAGTAGCAGGAACCTCAGGTCGGCTTTCTTGGGAAACCTGGGAGACCGGGGCAACGAAAAGGGGTCGGGATCCATCACCTCCTCGGAAGAAGGGGGAGCCACTTCTGGAACTCCTCACTCTTGTATTTAACAAAACGGATGGCTGCATGGACTAGCCCCATATCCAGGTCGGGCAGCACCATTGGTATGATTTCAGCACAATCACCGACCCCTTCAAGACGAATGGAGTCCCTCTCAGCCTCCCACTCGAGCTCCTTATCCCTGAGCTCGGCACGGGACCGTCCTAGTTCCTCCTCTTTGGCCCGCAGCTTATACTCCACACTGCCCACTTCCACCTTGAGGATCCCATCTCAGCCCTGGCATCCACCAAACTTGCTCTAGCTTCCTCAGCATTCTTGCGCTCCAGAGTAGCAGCAGCCTTAAGAGCTTTGTTTGTTTTGAGAGCCTTGACCGCAGCCAGCTCATGATCCCTATTCCTCCTCCTCACTCCCAACTAGCCCTTGGCTCCACTTCAGAAAGATGATTCTGAAGCCTCTGTGCCTGGCCGCCTTCAGACAAAAGGCTTATGAACAGGTCCTTATTTTTTGCCGCCAAATAATTTGCCTGCCGAGAAGAAAAAAGAAGTCAGTTTCAAACTAAGTCTGAAAGACACCTCGGATGTAGAAGAGAAGAAAAAGAAATAACCTGAGCCAACTGGGAGCACAACTTTGCGACCACCTCCTCGAGTGAAAGGTCCTCAAACCTCGGAATCTTCTCAGGAGGTACAGCCCCGGCCAGCTCATTGAAAGCCGGTACCAAGTGGGAAGTAACCTCCCTGATATTCTTCCCAGGTCATCAACTCCGAGAACCACAGCACCCTTCAATTTCTTGGAAGGACCTCCTGCCGAACTGAAGTCTCTCTCTCTGCTCGGAGCCTCCTCCTCCTCCAATTCCCGCCTCAATGGGTATCCACAGCTCCAAACTGACGTTTCCTCCTCCTGGAGGGTCTTGGAGGGCTAGCAGGACGGGTGGCACCCATTGGAGGCACCCGAGGAGATGAAGATTGAACCTGAGAACTCGGTCGTTCTATCCCCGCGGTCACCTTTCTATCCTCGGAAGATTCAGGCCGTTTCCGAGAAGTACCGGCTCCATCTGGGCTAACTTTCTTCGCGGCACCGGTCAACCAATCAAGGTACTTTGGTCTCTTCGACATACCTGCAAAAAACAAAGACAAAAACAATGGTTCATGACCTAAGAATACAAAAAAAAACAGAGAAGAAAAAAGACGACAACAAAAATGGTAAATAAACATGGGAGTTGGTTAGAAGATCAACATGCATCTACCTATCCGACCCGAGACCTTAGGAGGAACGGTCTGAACGAGCCTTGATTTAAAAAACGCCGCATCATTTACCAACTCCCTCGAATGAGCGGCATACCGCCGAGCCCAGATTACCCGCTTCCGGACCTGATGGGAAACCTTGGGAGAATCCCTCCAACAGGCTAGGAGGAATAGAAGAAAAGGGGTAAGAATCCAAACAAAAAAAAAAACTAAGGGAAGAAAAGATAAAGGTTAATCTCCTAACCTCCCGCCCTAAAGATGTCCGGAACCAAGATCTCCTCTTCATCCGACTTCAGGGTCCGTTCCCAATCTCCAGTGGCCCAGAACCAAAGATCTTTGAAATTCTTATTGGAGTCAGGGAGTTTTTGGACGATGTTTGACGAACTGTCGTAAGCAGAAAGGTAGTACTAACCGTGGTGAGTCTTTGGGTTGGCGTTCAACCGATATAACCTCTTCACCTCTTCAAAAGAAGGTTCGCCAAGCCCCGCCCGATGCCAAGCTACATACAACCCGGCCAAAATCCTCCAACTGTTTAGACTCAGTTGACAGGGGGCGATCTCCATCTCGGCCAGCATTCTGGCAAAATAGGGGTGAATTGGCAGCCGGAGCCCGCATTCGAAGAAAGCTGGAAGAAGGGCCACGGAACCCTCATCAGGCTGACTGGCACGATCACATGGAAGAGGGACCTCAAGGGAAATGTCTATCAGGATGTCATATCGTTGCCGAAGCAGTGCTAGATCATCCTCGATTATCTTAGAGGGCCGAACCATGTCCAGAGCTGAGCCGCCAAAATCATCGGGCTCCGGATCCTCCCGAGGAACCCTCTGATGATAAGAATCTTGTTCGATCTCAGAAGGAGTGGGGGTAGTATCAAGGTCTTCCACACTGGGTGCCCCCGAGCCCGAGGAAAGCTCTTCAGCATGGGGTATTGAGGGTCTAGCAGGGTTTACAGGGGAAGATCTGTTGTCAGACGTTCCTGACATCCTAAGAAATAAAAAGGAAGAAAAAGTCAATCTATAGCTAAAACTTTAAAACTGCTCAGGAATTCCGAGAAATCTAAGCAGGTGGGTTCTAAAATGCCCTAACAAAATCTGACAAGCCATAAGTCACTCCCTAGCAACATCAAAGCTAACAAAGGATTCACAACACACAAAAAGATGAGAGGTCGTTCAGAAAACTTACTTGTTTCTTTCAGAAAGACTGAAGATTGCACAGCACAGTTTGCTTGTCCCCTAAATTTGCGGGTCACAGCGGAGAAAGAAGAAAAATGCACGGCTGAAAGAAACTCCGGGAGTACTAAGTCAAGTGAGTCACGGTTGAAATATTCACTGGAAAGAGAGAAAGATTTGCCAAAAAGACTGCACAGTGAAAGCCCCGTCTTTTTATAGTCATGAGTGGGACGCTCATGGCCGTTGGATCGAGAAAAGAAACCCGGATGGACGCCAAGTGTCAACTGCAAAAGAGGTCTGCCAAGTGATGTGAGTTGTTGGAAGGCTTTAATGCCTTGTGTTGATGGTGTTTTCAGGCACTATGATATTTAAAACAGCACGACAATGGTAGAAGGGTAATTCCCTTCTTGGGTGAGATCACTAACACTGACCCGACCCATAAAAAACCAGCAGTAAGGGCCCGAGCATTTTACAAATAAAAGACCGAACACAACATGAAGATACCGAGCACTTGATGATCGGCAACCGAGCACTTGAATTCAAGATGACCGGGCACTTATCAGGTCAACAGAAGCACTCCCGGTACAAAAGACTATCATGACCGACCACATGAAGACCAGGAGCATGGGGGGATATGCTCCAGAAGATAAGTTACCCTACTTTCATGGGAAAACTGAGGAGTCAGAGTCCTAGTAGGATAAAGGAAGTAAAAGATAGATTTGGTAAAAGGTTTCCTTGAGGGAGCATGAGATTGTTTCAACTAGGAAACCTCATACTAAGAGGAATCTGATTCCTTCACTATTATAAATAGAAGGGTAGAGTATGTGTAAAAGGCATCAGAATCAAACTTGTAAAAAAACAGAAGAATTACGAGTTTCAGCAATAAAAATATAGTCCTATTTGTGCCCGTGGACGTAGGTTGGACAAATATCCGCCGAACCACGTTAGATCTCTTTGTCTGATTGGTGCATTATCTAATTTCTACTAAGTTTGCTTTTGGTTTCTCCCATAACCAAACAAATTCACTATTGAATGAGGATTACCTCGGGAGTGATATTCCCTTATTGCCCTGAGACCAAAATCCACCGTCAACACCTGTATAATTTTTGGAAAGTGTAACATGTATTTGATTTTTGAAATCAAAACACAACACACAACTTGATCTCCTCTCTCTCTCCTAATTCGGCCTTGGTGCCATTTTCTCTCTAAAATCCCTTGCTTGGCCGAGAACGAAGAAGAAACAAAAGGGAAATTTTGTGGCAAAATTTCCAAGGTGCTAGCACACTAAAGGAGTATCAAAAAGGTGATAGGGAAACCCATTCATGAGCATGGAATCACACTTAAAGCTTGGAGCTTGGAGAACACAAAGTGGGGCTTGGCCGAACACACATGGAGCACAAAGAAGGATCTTGGCTGAGAGCTTCAAGGAGGATTTTTTGTTGTTCTTCGCATCGCAAAAGCCGATCAAAGTGAGTATTCCGCAACTTTACTTTGATGTATTCGCACTTTTCATTGCTTAATTGATCTTGGGATGACCTAGAAAACCCAACAATGCTATCAGGAGTCTTGATTAAGCATGAAATTGATTTAGGGTAAAATTTGGGTAAAATTGATTTGAGCATGATTTGATGAAATTGATTGATTGAGTATGCTTGAATGATGATAACTTAGAGTTATGAATGATCAATTTGATGAAAATGGAATTGGATTATTTTTTCCCCCAATTTTTGGCTTGGCCGAAAGTTAGCAATACCCTAATGTCATGGTAATTTTTGTTCTTTTGATCATTGGATGAGTTGAAAGACATGGGAAATGTTGATTTGAGATTCAATTGGATTGAAATCGGAATTGGACATTAAATCCCCAAATTGCCGTGAACTATAAGCATGGAAATGAGATGATTTTTTGATTCAATAATGTTGGACATGTGTTGATGAAGATTAACATGATTAATTAGTGTAATTGGTATTTTGGAAATTTTAATTTGTCTAATTAATTATGGCTAATACACTTAAGTTAATTGAATTGTGAAATTTGGAATTTTGTAATTTAATTAGTTGGGCTAAATTTGGAATTGGGCTTGAAAAGTTGTATTTGGGCTTAATGGGCTTGGTTGGGCTAAGTTTGGTTTAGGTTAATTAGTTGGATCCAATTGGGCCTAAAACCATTTCCATAAAGTCCAAATATGATTAAATAGGCCTTTAATATTTTAATTGGGCTTAATGGGCCTAAATTGATTTTTGGCAAAAGGGTGATTCCTTATTGGGCTTGGTTGCCAAAGTCCATGCCTTATAAATTAATTAAAAGCCCATTGGACTTTAATTAAATTGACATTGGATGTTAATTGGGCTTTGAGACCCGTAAAGATTAGATTTAGAATCTAAATCGAAAAGGCTCATTATAAAGTGTAATTATTTAATTTGGAATTAAATACAGAATTAGTATTGAATACAAATTAAATTGGATTTAATATTGTAGTTTTATATAATTCAAGAATTCATACTTTGAGTGCTTATTCTTAAAACGAGTTTGACTCGCGCAAATCAAATCATTGTTTGAACATTGGATGGTCATTAATTTCAGATTAATTAATTGGATTAGATTGATTGATAACTTGCTTTGTGTGAATACATGAATGTGATGTATGAATAATGTATATCGGATGGATATTAGTTGGGTGAAGGCAATTTTGGAAATTATTGTAATAAATTTAGAATTTATTAAATTGGACCTGCGTCTCCAGCCTATTACCTCTTGATTCTTTGTATTTCTCTTCTCACCTATTCCCCTAAATGTAAATGAGGTTTCTTTAGAAGTGTTATGTAATTGGGTAGAAGTAAGATTTGTGCTAGCGAGAGAGAGGAAATGGAGAGATTTGTTCTAGGAACAAGTTGTTTTAAATATCCATCCGCATATCATTATTAATTTATTTACAGCGCCTTATTATGCTTTTAGAATGCATGTTTAAGAGTGTATGATGAGACCTAATCAAAGATAATTAATTGGTTGCCAATTACGCGAAAAACCCTCAACAAATATTAAGCGTTTTTCTTTCCATTGAGTGATTCATTCTCAAGATCCAAGATTGGCACTGGTTTGTTGGCCAAGTCAAGACCTTTGTCCATCGCGGATGTGTTTGAATCATGAAGGCTTTGTTCTATATCGCATGTCTTGTCCAAGTTGTGATTTGTTGGCCAAAGTCAAGATCACTTCTTGTCCGTCGACATCGATTACGAAGCTTTCCAAAGTCAATGGGTCACGCTTAACTGGAATAATTAAGTTTGTTGTGCCAAAGCCAAGGCTTAATTGATTTAGAGGAAAACGGTTAGGCAATATATTGGATATATTGGCATATATTAGATATATGTTTCGGACTTGGATGTCCACCAACTGGATCTAGGAATTGCATGAGATCCAATTGATCTTAGAGATCTACCTAGTTAAATATCATACAGCTTGTTGGCCAAAGTCAAGGTTGTGTGTTATTTAACAGGGATCCTAGCCCACTAGGAAACAAGGTTTCCCAAGTACTCAACAGAGGGTTAGAGGCTCGCCAAAAAATAGTGGGAGGCAAGTATTAAATTTGCAATTTCGTTTAGATTCTTGCCAATACGCGTTCATTTCATTTTTTGTCAATATATGAATATATTAGTTGGACTAATATTTAATCGTTGTTTTAAATTAAACAGTTGGACTGTATTCAAACTACTTCAAATTATAGTTGATTATATAATTGGATTATAGTCATCAATATATTTGAATTTAACCAATCAAATTATAGTTGATTATATAGTTAGACTATAGTAATCATTATATTCAATAGTACTCGAAATCGTTGATTGAATAGTTGGACTATAGCAATCAAGATAACTGAAAGATTAGTGTTTAAAACATAATCCTGGGTGAAAAATGTCTTTAAACGGCTTTAATTTTCAGATTGGGAATAATACCTCAGGATAGTCCTGGGAACTAAGAAGTTACTCTATTTGATAGAGAAACCTCTTGTGCCTAAGCCCGGATTTGAGCAAATAGTGGAGCATGAGTTTTGGAAGACTCATGGTGATGATAACTTTAGTGCTCAATCCTTATGCTAGAAGCAATGACACTTTAATTTCATTTTCAAAATTAAGGATTAGATCATTGTACCATGATGATGAAATTAAAGATCTTCATAGATCTATTCTTAGATCTTAGAAGTACAAATTGCATAAGAAGCTCTTTTGCTCGTGTATGTCAGAGGGTACATCTGTCGAGCACTAGGTGTCGCAGATGATTGCTGACATCGATCAGCTAAGTTAGCTGGGCATTACCTACGTGGCTGAGACTGCCAACGATTTGATCTTATAGTCTCTACCCGATAGCTGGGGTAGGTTCATTGTGAACCAAGAGTAAACTCTTGGAGAGTTGATGGCTATGCTCTAAGAGGCAGAGCCAGAGCTTCTAAAAGTGGCAAAGACAAAATCATCGCAGTCTTCTAGGAAGACAAATGACATATCCCAAGATGTCTGCCTAAACTGTGGCAAACGGGGTCACTGGAAGCGTGACTGCCGTATGGACAAGGCAGACGTGAAGGAAGAGAAGACGGGCAAGGCTACGACTTCAAGTATATTTGTTATAAACATGTTCGCTATTAGTTTCAAAATTGGATTTTGATACTAGATGTGTGACATAAGATATGTACTGATGTACGAAATCTGCTGAAAGCAGGATACTGACTTCAGTTGAGATTTATCTGCGAATCAAAAATGGGATGAGAGTCGCTGTTTTAACCATAAAAACCTAAGTTTAGGAACTACCATTCGGGTGTGTACTTAAATTAGGAATTATTATAATGTATCTAGTTTGACTAGAAATATTATCTCTATATCAGAGTATAGCTCGTGCGGGTATACCTTTATATTCTAGAACACTAAAGTGTTTTATTTTATAAAGATGATATTGAGATACACACATTAGATGTGAATAACAGTATTTATATTTTGAATATAAATGAATCTCAAACGTATGACATGACAAACAAATAACTCAAACTGAATTAATCAGATGAGACTTATTTGTGGCATTGTCGTCTGGGACACATTAAACAAGACTCGTATATCCACACTTTTGAAGAGTGGATACTAGGACGGATTTGATTCTATTCAAATGATGTCTACGAATCTAGTTTATTAGGTAAAATGCCTAAAACACTTTTAACTTGGTAAAAGTGCAAGTGCCACAGATCTGTTAGCCCTCGTTCATAGTGATGTAAGTGGGCCCATGTCTAGCTAGGCTAGAGGTGGATATGAAAACTTCGTAACCTTTACGGATGTGGCATCGTGTTGTGGTTATGTGTTTCTTTTGAAACATGAATCGAAAATTTTTGATAATTCAAGATTTTCGACACGAAGTAAACAGACAGATCGGCTAAAGTATTAAACCGTCACAGTTAGACCGTGGTGGAAAAATACTTAAGCAATAAGTTTCTCGAATACTTGAAAGAGTATAGTATTTTTTCAATGAGGACTCCTCCGGGAACACCTCTATTTGATGGTGTGTCCGAACGGAGAAACTGAATTTTGTTTGACATGATAAGGTTAATCATGAATCGCTCTGAGCTACCATTTTCCTTCTAAGGATACACATTAACAGTGCAACATTTATTTTGAATAAGGTTCCATGAAAATATGTTAGACAGACATCATATTAGATATGAACAGGAAAGAAACCGGGTTTTCTCACTCTAGGAGATTTGGGAATGCTGGGCATATGTTTGGATGATTCCAAACTAGAATCCAAATCGGATAAGTGCATAATTTGTAGGTATCCTAGGGAAACCAAAGTATAGTACTTATACAACTCACAAGAGAACAATATAATTGTTGCTCGCCATGCGGTTTTCCTAAGAGGAATACCTATATGCAGTGGTATGGGGAGGAAAGTAAAACTCGATGAAAATCGAAGTAATACTGTTCCAGGCACCAATTCCTTAATGGAACACAAACAGTTCATCAAGGATGAATCTGTACCACAATCTTCGAATACACAAGAACCGCGTAAGTCGGAGAGAGTCAGAAAACAACCTAGGAGGTATGGGCTTCTGATCTCACCTCATGAAGATGTCAATCTTATTGAGGAAGACGAACAGACTACGTATGAGGAAGTGATACAAGGTATCGACTCCCCATTATGGCAAAGTGCCATGATGTCCGAAATGGATTCCATGTATACCAACCAAGTTTGGACACTGGTTGATATACCGAAAGGCATTGTGCCTATTGGTACTATATATGTCTTCAAGGAAGACAAACATGGATGGCAACATACCAACGTATAGCTAAGGCTGCTGGATGTCATACAACAAATGTATCATCAAACTGTGTCGATTACGACGAAACCTTTTACTCGTTGCCATGGTAAATCCATTGGATAATGCTTGTTGATGCTGCATGTTTCATTTATGAAATATGGCAGTTGAAAGTCAAAAATGCTTTCGTTAAACGGAAACTTTTGGAGGATGTTTACAACATCCTGACGATTTTGTCGTACCAAAATAAGCAAACAAGGTTTGCAGGTTATTCGATCCATTTATGGATTGAAGCAAGCATTGCGTTCTTGGAACTATCGTTTTGATATAATCATAATGGTATATGATTTAATTCAAAACGAAAAATGATTTTTGTGTATATATAATAGAGGGTTAGTGGGAGTGCACTGACAATGATTGTCTATAAAATGATGATATATCATTTCTTGGAAATGAAATTCCCATAATACAATCGGTGAAAGCTTGGCTTTCATGAAAAATTCTCCGTAGAATACTTGGGAGAGACACCCTTTATTCTAGGAATAAGGATCTACTGGGATAGATCTAAAGGTTTTTGACACTCTCTGAGAACTCGTACATTGAAATAAATGTACGCGACCTGGTGTCTCATATGCTTTGAGCATATGGAGTCATGATCAGGCCAATCCAAGTGATAGTCACTGGATTGATGTTAAGAACATCCTTAAGTATCTTAGATGAACTAAGGATGCTTTCTTAAGCTATGGAGAATGAGAACTTGAAGTGACTGGGTTCACTACTGCAAGTTTCCTAACCGACAATAAGGACTATAAGTCGTAATAACGGTATTATTTAGTTTGAATAACGGAACAGTGAGCTGGAAATCATCCAAGCATGATACTGTTGCCGAATAAACAACAAATGCGAAATATTACTACAGTTGAGGCAGCAATAGAAGAAATTTGGATCTTAATAATCCTAATAAGATTAGGTGTAGTTCTGTTAGCAGCTGAGCTAGGCTTCAGCACAGGCTAAAGAATTAATGGTCTCATCAACGATCCAAGTATATACTTCAACTATTCATCTGATTCATTCGGATCATACATCGTGGCGATGTGATGATCGAATAAATCACATCACATGATAACTTTGCAAATCCACTGACGAAAGAATTTTTCTCAGCTAAATTTGAGCGAACCGTACATAGTTCAAGTGTAGGACACTTGAGTGATTGGCTATAGGCAAGTGGGAGATTGTGGACAATTATGACCCATAGCTTCATAATTTGTACAGAACATGGTGTTGTTGTACAAATTAACTCTGTGACAAAGGAAATTGCTCTTTTATCATTTGTAATTAGATTACCGGGATATATAAATGATAAAAATCCATATGATTAGTTCCGGCTTGATAAGATATGAGATAGTATCAATCCATGAAGGTTAATCCTTAAAACATCCCTAGTCAGAGTATTATCGAGTGGACATCGATAATGCGGAATAGACTAGTATTGCAATTGTGCGTGTTATGGGACCATAACGGCATAGTCTCATATATTGGGTATTGGATACTCATGCAAGTGTAATAGGAGGTTGTGTTTACCGATGGTACGGAAATAGCTTCGCTCTGGATAGACCCCTCGGAATCCATTGGTAGTATGACTATGTGTCTATGGAAGTCCGAATCAGGGTAGTTGTATTTGGTCTTAACTTGAGATTTGCACGCTAATACTTGCGACAATCATTATACTTTGGTTTGGTCATCCAGGGCTTTAACAGGTTCTGTGTACGCCTCTTCTGGGTATATTGAGAATCGTAGTGTATTGGGTATGATGTCAAGATGGAAGTATCACTCCAGTCATATGGAGATGATAGTCACGCAGGCGGATACGGAACTAGTACTCTTTAGTACTGCAGTCATCGGGATAATATGACTAGGTCATGATTACCCGATTATAGAGACTAGTTACCAGAGATCCGACATGTGCTTCGTACGGGTTAGACATAATTCTAGCCCCAGGTGTTGGACAATTATGACCCATAGCGTCACTATTTGTACAGAACACGGTGTTGTTGTACAAATTAACTATGTGACAAGGAAATTGCACTCTCATCATTTGTGATTAGATCACCATAGATATATAAATGAAGAGAGGTCCATGTGATTAGTTCCTGGACTGAGAATGATATGAGACAGTATCAGTCCCCGAAGGATTAATCATTAAATATCCCTAGCCGGAGTATTATCGAGACTGGACATCGATAATGCGGAATAGGCTAGTATTGCACTTGTGTGCGTTGTGAGGGCACAACGGCATAGTTCTCATATATATAAGTATTGGATACTTATGCAAGTGCGATAGGAGGTCGTGTTTCACCGATGGTACGGGAAACAGCTTCGCTCTGGATAGACCCCTCGGAATCCCATTGGTATTATGACTATGTGTCTATGGGAGGCCGAAATCAAGGTAGGTGTGTATAGTCTTAACCTGAGACTTGCATCGCTAATACTTACGATAATCGATAGACTTTGGTCTTGGTGGTACAGGGCTTTAACCGGTTCTGCGTACACCACTTCTGGGTTTATCAGAGAGTCGTAGTGTATTGGGTGTGATGTCAAGACGGAAGTATCACTCCAGTCATAGTGGAGATGATGTCACACATGATACAGTATTAGTGCTCTTAAGTGCTGGCCGGCCATCGGGATATTATGACAAGGTCATGTATATCCGATTATAGAGACTAGTTACCAGACATCCGACATGTGCTTCGGACGGGGCAGACACTTATCCAGCCCCAGCCCTAGCACGTGACTATCCGATACTGGGCTGATATACGCAATACTACGGTATACTACTTGATATAGATCCTTATTCCTGTAAGGATATTTCCGGAGAATTGGGTAGGCATGGCGCTTTGCTAGAGGCCAACCTTGTCTAGTAAATCGGTAAAACGTAGTACGTGGTACTTACGTGTTCGGATAGTCCGATGACCGATTTGACTGCCAACATATCCGGGGATCTCATGGGTCGCTTCCCAAAGATTCACCATGACGTATAAGTCGCACTCTAATTAATCTGGGATTAATTAGAAGAGAGAGAAAATTAATCTGGGATTAATTGCGGAGATATTTTATCTGGGATAAAATATCAATTAAAGAGAGATAACGATTAATTTGGAATTAATCGCAATTAATATATTGGATATATTAAACGAAATTAGATTTCGACGCGGAATTAAAATTAGATTTTAATTCGGGCGAACGAATTAATTTAGAATTAATTCGTTAGCGAAGTGAATAATAATTATGCTTGGCATGATTATTTAATTAAATTAGATTTAATTGCGACGCAACGGAAAGTTCGTTATTTAGAATTAGCGAACCCGAGCCTGAGATTATTTGCGAGGGCATTCGTATTTCGAATTCGAGTGCGGCAAATCAAATCAAGCGTCAAATCGCTAGTAGCATCTAACGTCACATCATTCGTCAATCAAGTGATTGATGTCTTTCACTTCGAGTGATTGACGCAAGTCACTATTCATGATTGATGAAAGTGATGTGGGTGGTTGGAAGCTTTAAATGGTTTGACTTTTTAAAGCCAAATTCACATGAAATGCATGTGAAATTCAAATGAGTGTATTTAATACACAAATTTGCCAAACCAAACACAACTAATTCTCTCTTCTCTCTCACTCTCTTCACGCCCAAAATGGGCAAAATGCTCACTGCATTTTCATCAAAATGCCGAGCATAGGGAAGCATGGAGTTGGGTTTTTGTGGCAAAAACCGCAAGTGCTAGCACACTACGAGATATGCGAAGGTGATAGGAAAGCTCACCCATGAGCCGGGAACCGTTCGACGAAGCTTGGAGCTTGACGAAGGACCAAAAACGAAGTCAAAACAGTGAGGAAAATCTGCACTGCAGTTCACACCAAAACCAGTGCGTTTTTTGGAGTTTTGTTGCCTCCGCGTCGCTCAACCGATCGATGTAAGTATTCCGCAACTTCCTCGATTCGTATTCGCACTTATTTCATGTCTTGTATTCGATCCTTGGGACCTAGAAACTCCTACAATGGTATCAGAGCGAGTAAATGCATGAAATACAACTTAGGGATAAAATTTGGTAAAAATGTGTTTGAGCATATTTAATGAAATTGGATGATTTAGTGTGTTTATAACATGTTTTATTGATGATTGATTAGATCAATTTGAATAAATTTGATTTGGAACAAATTTGCCCCAAATTTTATGTTGGCCGAATGGTGCCCTAAGTGTGAGCTCTTGGAATTTTAATTTTTGATTCATTGGATGTATTAGAAATGATTTGGGGATATTGATTTAATGTTGAATTTGATTCAATTGGATTGGATTTGAATTTGGCATAATAATTCCCCTTGGCCGAGAGTCTATAAGCATGTATGGGTTTGATTTTGATCAATTTGTGTTGGACACTAATTGATGAAGATTGCATGATTAATTAGCCTAATTTTTGTTTTGGAAATAAATGATTTGGGTAATTAATTGTGTTAATGCACTTTAGTTAATTAAAGTATGAAATTTGGAATTTTGTGTTTAATTAAATTTGGGCCTATTTGTGAATTTGGACTTAAGTGTTGTTATTGGGCTTAATGGGCTTTGTTGTACAAAGTTGGGTTAAGGCAAATTGGATTGGATCCATTGGGCCCAAAACCGCTTCCATAAAGCCCAAATGCGACTTAATGGACCTTTGTAATTTAATTGGGCCTAATGGGCCAAAATTAATTTAAAGGCTTATGGGGTAATTCCCGGATTGGACTTTGGTTATCGGTTTGATCCGATTTGACCAAAATTCCACGCCTTAAGAAATTAATTAAAAGTCCATTGGACTTTAATTAAATTAACGTTGGACGTTAATCGGGCTTTGAGACCCGTAGCGATTAAATTTGGAATTTAATCGTTAAGGTTCGTTAAATAAAGTGTGTGATATTTAATTTGGAATTAAATAGTGAATTAGAATTAAATGCATGTTAAATTGGATTTAAAGATGTAGTTTAATTTAATTCGAGAATTCGTACTTTGAGTACTTATTCGCAAAGACGAGCTTGACTCGCACAAAATCAAATCGTTGTTTGAACATTGGATGGTCACTAATTATCAGATTAATTAATTTGATTAGATTGATTGATAACATGCTTGTGTGAATACATGGTTGTGATGCATGAATAATGTATATCGGATGGATATTAGATGGGTGGGGCAATTTTAGAAATTGTTGTAATAAATTTGATTTATTAATTGGACCTGCGTGTCCAGCCTTATCACCTCATATTCTTTGTATTCTCTTCTCACCTATTCCCCTCAATGTAAATGAGGTTTCTTTAGAAGTGTAGTGTAACGGGTAGAAGTAATACAAGTGGTAGCTTGAGTGAGAAAGGGAGAGATTTGATCTAGGATCAATGTGTAAAATATCCATCCGCATATCATTATTATTTATTTTCATACTCGCTTTATTATGTATTTAGAATGCATGTTTAAGGGTGTATGATGATGAGACCTTAACAAAGATATTAAATTGGTAGCCAATTTGCACGCGAAAAACCCTCGTTAAATATCAAGCGTTTATTTTCCTTCCATTGAGTGATTCTTGCTCAAGATCCGAGATTGGCAGGGGTTGTTGGCCAAAGTCAAGCCCTTGTCCGTCGAAGATGTGTTTTAATCACGAGGCTTTGTTCCATATCGGTGTCGTGTCCAAGTTGTGGTTTGTTGGCCAAAGTCAAGACCACTTCTTGTCCATTGACATTGATTACGAAGCTTCCATGTCAATGGGTCCGCGCTTGACTGGGATCACTAGGTTTGTTGTGCCAAAGCCAAGGCCTAGTTGATTCAGAGGAAAAGGGTTAGGGTATACATTCGATGTATAGGCATATATAAGATATATGTTTGGGACTTGGATGTCCACCTACTGGATCTAGGAGTTGGATGAGATCCAATTGATCTTAGAGATCTACCTAGTTAATTATCATACAATTTGTTGGCCAAAGTCAAGATTGTGTGATATTTAACGGGATCCTAGCCCACTAGGAAACACGGTTTCCCGAGTACTCGACATAGGGTTAGAGGCTCGACGAAAAATAGTGGGAGGCAAGAATTGAATTTGCAATATTCGTTCAATTACTCGCCATATGCGCTCAATCGAATATCACGTCATAAATTCTGTCAATTAAATGTTAGTTGGACTAATATTTAAATTGTTGTTTTATAAATAGTTGGACTATTATATTCAAACAATTTAATTGTGGTTGATTTTAGAATTGGATTATAGAAATCAAAATAATTGAATTTAATTTAATTAATTATAGTTGATTAAAATTTGGACTATAATAATCATTATAATAATAGTACCTAAATCGTTGATTAAATAGTTGGACTATTAGAATCAAGGTATAATTGAAAGATTAGTGTTTAAGACATAATCCTGGGAAAATGTATTTAAAAGTTTTAATTTTCAATTGGGAATAAGTTTCAGGATGGTCCTGAAAATTAATGAGTTATTTTATTTGATAAAATAATATACTAGGCCTAAGCTCGGAGTTAAGCAAACAGTAGGGCATAATCTTTGGAAGATTATGTGATGATAACTTTAGTGCTTAATCCATTAAGCTTGTCGCAGTATACTCCTTATTTTCTGAATCAGAACTAAGGATTAGATCCTTAAAGTATGATAATGAAATTGAAGGATATTCATGGATCTATTTTAGATCTTTGAAATACTAAATTGCAATTAATAACTCTTGGAGGGTTAATGACTATTCTCAAGGACAAAGTAAAACTTTGCAATTAGGCAAGTAGCGCAAGGCGCACCTTACTTTAATATTCTAGAAACCCGGGCTTGGCCAAAGGCTTCTGGAATGTTGAAATAGGGCAAAGGCTAAATCTTTATATTCTTCTGGGAAGATAAAGGACATATCCAAAATGTCTGCCTAAATGTGGCAAACGGGGTCGCAGAAGCGTGACTGCCGTTTGGACAAAGCAGACATGAAGGAATTAAAGACGATGCAAGGCTCCGACTTTAAATATGTTTGTCATATATGTATTCATTACTAGTATTGAAATTAGATTTTGAATACTTAGTGTGATACATAAGATATATGTATTGATGTTCGAATCTGTTTTGAACAGGATACTGACTTCAATAGAGATTAATCTGCGGATTAGAAACGGGACGTAAGTCGCTGTTTTAACCGTAGATACCTAAGTTTAGGAACTAACCTTCAGGTGTGTACCTAAATTTGAAACTGTTATAATGTAACTAGTTTGACTAGATACATTATCTTTATATCAGTGTTTAACCCGCTGCGGGTAAACCTTTATATTCTAGAACACTAAAGTGTTTAATTATATAAAGATGATATTGAGATAAATACATTAGATGTGAATAACAGTATTTATATTTTGAATATAAATAAATCTCAAATATATATAACATGACAACAATAGCTCAAACTGATTTAATCAGAAGAAACATATTGTGGCATTGTTGTCTGGGACACAATTAAACAAGACTCGTATATCCACACTTTTGAAGAGTGGGTACTAGGACTGATTTGACTATTCAAATAAAGTCTACGAATCTAGTTTTTTGGGCAAAGTGCCTGAAACACTATTTACTTGGTAAAAGTGCAAATGCCACCGATCTATTAGCCCTAGTTCATAGTGAAGCAAGTGGGCCCATGTCTAGCTAGGCTAGATGTGGATATGAATATTTCGTGACCTATACGGATGTGGCATCTCGTTATGGTTATGTGTTTCTTTTGAAGAACACAAATCGGAAACTTTACAGTTTCGACACGAAATAGACAAACAGATCGGCTACAGTATTGTACCATCACGGTAAGACCGTATATGGAAATTACTTAAGCAATAAGTTTCTAAAGTACTTGAAAGAGTATAGTATTCTTTCAAATGAGTACTCCTCCCGGAACACGTTAAAGTGACGGTGTGTCCGAACTGAGTAACCGAATTGTGTTGGACATTATAAGGTTAATCATGAGTCGCTCTGAGCTACCATTTCCTTCAACGGATAAGCATTAACAGTGCAGAACTTATTTAGAATAAGGTTCCATAATATCTGTTTGACAGATATCATATTAGATATGAACGGGAAAGAAACCTGGTTTCACATTCCCGATAATTTGGGTATGCTAGGCATGTGTTTGGATGATACCAAACTAGAACCCAAATTGGATAAGTGCCAATAGTAGGTTATCCTAGTGATACTATAAGTATTGTACTTAAACATCTCACAAGAGAACAATTAGATTGTTGCTCGCCATGTGGTTTTCCTAAGAGGAATACCAATATGCAGTGGTAAGTGGGAGGATAGTAAAACTCGATGAAAATCGGAGTAATACTATTCCTGGCATCAATTCCTAATGGAACACAAATAGTTCATCAAGGATGTAACTATACCATTAATCTTTGAATACACAAGAACCGCGTAAGTTGGAGAGAGTCAGAAAACAAACCTGGGGTATGGGTTTCTGATCTCACCTTATAAAGATGTGTATCTTTTGAGGTATACCAACTGACTACCTATGAGGAAGTGATACAAGGTATCGACTCCCTATTATGACAAAGTGTCATGACTCCAAAATGGATTCCATATATATCAACAAGTTTGGATACTAGTTGATGTACCGCAAGGCATTGTGCCTATTGGTACTTTATAAGTCTTCAAGGAAGATGCACATTGATGGCAACATATCAACGCATAAAGCTAGGCTTTTAGCGAAAAGGTATCATTATCAACATTGTGTTGATTACGATTCAACCTTTTACCTGTTGCCATGGAAAATCCATTTGGATAATGCTTGCTTAAGCTGCATGTTTCATTTATGAAATATGGCAGCAGAACGGGAAAATCACTTTCCTGAAAAGGAAACCAGTTGGAGGATGTTTAAAACATCCTGTCGATTTTGTCGTACATTAACTAGCAAACAAGGTTTGCGGGTTATTCGATCCATGTTTGGATTGAAGCAAGCATAGGTTCTTGGAATTATCGTTTTGATGTAATCATAATGGTTATGATTTAATTCAAAACGAAAAGATTCTTGTGTATATAAGGAAGTTAGTGGGAGCGCACTGACAATGACTATCCTAAATAGATAATGATAAATATGTCATTTCTTGGAAATGAAATTCCCAATAATAATCGTCGAAAGCTTGGCTTTCGAGAAAACCCTCCGAGAAACTGTACATTGAAAAATGTACGCGACCTGGCGTCTAATATGCTTTGAGCATATAGAGTCACAAACAGGTCAATCCAAGTGATAGTCACTGGATTCTGGAGAAGGAGAACTTGAAGTGACTGGGATCACTACTGCAAGTTTCCTAACCGATAAAGACGACTACAAGTCGCAAATGGTACTATACAGTTTGAATAATGGTACAGTGAGCTGGAATCTTCCAAGCAAGATACTGTTACCGAATAAACAAAAATGCGGGTTATTGTAGCAGCTGAGGCAGCAATAGAAACCTTCTGGGTCGATATATAAATCTAATTAGATTAGATGTAATTATTTTAGCAGCTGAGCTAGGCTTGAGCACAGACTAAAGAATTAATGGTCTCATCAACGATCCAGATAATTCGATATTCATCTGATTCGTTCGGATCATACATCGTGGCGATGTGATGATCGAATAAATCGCATAATCATGAAAATCCGCTGACGAAAGTCCTTACTCAGCAATTGAGCCAAACCGTACATAGTTCGGGTGTTAGACACTCGAGTGACTGGCTATAGGCCAAGTGGGAGATTGTTGGACAATTATGACCCATAGCGTCACTATTTGTACAGAACACGGTGTTGTTGTACAAATTAACTATGTGACAAGGAAATTGCACTCTCATCATTTGTGATTAGATCACCATAGATATATAAATGAAGAGAGGTCCCTGTGATTAGTTCCTGGACTGAGAATGATATGAGACAGTATCAGTCCCCGAAGGATTAATCATTAAATATCCCTAGCCGGAGTATTATCGAGATTGGACATCGATAATGCGGAATAGGCTAGTATTTCACTTGTGTGCGTTGTGAGGGCACAACGACATAGTTCTCTTATATATAAGTATTGGATACTTATGCAAGTGCGATAGGAGGTCGTGTTTCACCGATGGTACGGGAAACAGCTTCGCTCTGGATCGACCCCTCGGAATCCCATTGGTATTATGACTATGTGTCTATGGGAGGCCGAAATAAAGGTAGGTGTGTATAGTCTTAACCTGAGACTTGCATCGCTAATACTTACGATAATCGATAGACTTTGGTGTTGTTGTACAAATTAACTATGTGACAAGGAAATTGCTCTTTTATCACTTGTAATTAGATTACCGGGATATATAAATGATAAAAATCCATATGATTAGTTCCGGATTGATAAGATATGAGATAGTATCAATCCATGAAGGTTTAATCCTTAAAACATCCCTAGTCAGAGTATTATCGAGATTGGACATCGATAATGCGGAATAGACTAGTATTGCAATTGTGCGTGTTATGGGACCATAACGGCATAGTTCTCATATATTTGGGTATTGGATACTCATGCAAGTGTAATAGGAGGTTGTGTTTACCGATGGTACGGAAATAGCTTCGCTCTGGATAGACCCCTCAGAATTCCATTGGTAGTATGACTATGTGTCTATGGAAGTCCGAATCAGGGTAGTTGTATTTGGTCTTAACTTGAGATTTGCACCGCTAATACTTGCGACAATCATTATACTTTGGTTTTGGTCATCCAGGGCTTTAACAGGTTCTGTGTACGCCTCTTCTGGGTATATTGAGAATCGTAGTGTATTGGGTATGATGTCAAGATGGAAGTATCACTCCATTCATATGGAGATGATAGTCACGCAGGATACGGAACTAGTACTCTTTAGTACTGCAGTCATCGGGATAATATGACTAGGTCATGATTACCCGATTATAGAGACTAGTTACCAGAGATCCGACATGTGCTTCGTACGGGTTAGACATAATTCTAGCCCCAGGTGTTGGACAATTATGACCCATAGCGTCACTATTTGTACAGAACACGGTGTTGTTGTACAAATTAACTATGTGACAAGGAAATTGCACTCTCATCATTTGTGATTAGATCACCATAGATATATAAATGAAGAGAGGTCCATGTGATTAGTTCCTGGAGTGAGAATGATATGAGACAGTATCAGTCCCCGAAGGATTAATCATTAAATATCCCTAGCCGGAGTATTATCGAGACTGTACATCGATAATGCGGAATAGGCTAGTATTGCACTTGTGTGCGTTGTGAGGGCACAACGGCATAGTTCTCATATATATAAGTATTGGATACTTATGCAAGTGCGATAGGAGGTCGTGTTTCACCGATGGTACGGGAAACAGCTTCGCTCTGGATAGACCCCTCGGAATCCCATTGGTATTATGACTATGTGTCTATGGGAGGCCGAAATCAAGGTAGGTGTGTATAGTCTTAACCTGAGACTTGCATCGCTAATACTTACGATAATCGATAGACTTTGGTCTTGGTGGTACAGGGCTTTAACCGGTTCTGCGTACACCACTTCTGGGTTATCAGAGAGTCGTAGTGTATTGGGTGTGATGTCAAGACGGAAGTATCACTCCAGTCATAGTGGAGATGATGTCACGCAGGATACGGTATTAGTGCTCTTAAGTGCTGGCCGGCCATCGGGATATTATGACAAGGTCATGTATATCCGATTATAGAGACTAGTTACCAGACATCCGACATGTGCTTCGGATGGGGCAGACACTTATCCAGCCCCAGCCCTAGCACGTGACTATCCGATACTGGGCTGATATACGCAATACTACAGTATACTACGCTTGATATAGATCCTTATTCCTGTAACGATATTTCCGGAGAATTGGGTAGGCATGGCGCTTTGCTAGAGGCCAACCTTGTCTAGTAAATCGGTAAAACGTAGTACTTGGTACTTACGTGTTCGGATAGTCCGATGACCGATTTGACTGCCAACATATCCGGGGATCTCATGGGTCGGTTCCCAAAGATTCACCGATGACGTATAACTCGCACTCTAAATTAATCTAGGATTAATTAGAAGAGAGAGAAAATTAATCTGGGATTAATTGCGGAGATATTTTATCTGGGATAAAATATCAATTAAAGAGAGATAACGATTAATTTGGAATTATTCGAACAATTAATATATTGGATATATTAAACGAAATTAGATTTCGACGCGGAATTAAAATTAGATTTTAATTCGGGCGAACGAATTAATTTAGAATTAATTCGTTAGCGAAGTGAATAATAATTATGCTTGGCATGATTATTTAATTAAATTAGATTTAATTGCGACGCAACAGAAAGTTCGTTAATTTAGAATTAGCGAACCCGAGCCCGAGATTATTTGCGAGGGCATTCGTATTTCGAATTCGAGTGCGGCAAATCAAATCAAGCGTCAAATCGCTAGTAGCATCTAGCGTCACATCATTCGTCAATCAAGTGATTGATGTCTTTCACTTTGAGTGATTGACGCAAGTCACTATTCATGATTGATGGAAGTGATGTGGGTGGTTGGAAGCTTTAAATGGTTTGACTTTTTAAAGCCAAATTCACATGAAATGCATGTGAAATTCAAATGAGTGTATTAATACACAAATTTGCCAAACCAAACACAACTAATTCTCTCTTCTCTCATCACTCTCTTCACGCCCAAAATGGGCAAAATGCTCACTGCATTTTCATCAAAATGCCGAGCATAGGGAAGCATGGAGTTGGGTTTTTGTGGCAAAAACCGCAAGTGCTAGCACACTACGAGATATGCGAAGGTTATAGGGAAGCTCACCCATGAGCCGGGAACCGTTCGACGAAGCTTGGAGCTTGACGAAGGACCAGAAACGAAGTCAAAACAGTGAGGAAAATCTGCACTGCAGTTCACACCAAAACCAGTGCGTTTTTGGAGTTTTGTTGCCTCCGCGTCGCTCAACCGATCGATGTAAGTATTCCGCAACTTCCTCGATTCGTATTCGCACTTATTTCATGTCTTGTATTCGATCCTTGGGACCTAGAATCTCCTACACCAGGTCTTGCATGTGACATCAGATACTGCATCTCAATACGCAATACTACGTATATTACGCCTGATATAGATTAAATATTCCTTTAAGAATATTTCTGGAGAATTGGGTAGGCACGGTGCTTTGCTAGAAGCCAATCATGTCTTGTAAATCGGTAAAACGTAGAACTAGGTACGTACGTGTTCGGATAGTCGGACGATCGGATTTACTGCCATATATCCGGGGATCTCATGGGTTGCTTCCTGAAGATTCACCGATGACGTATGAATTTCACATAATTAATCTGGGATTAATTAGTAGAGAGAGAAAATTAATCTGGGATTAATTACGGAGATATTTTATCTGGGATAAAATACTATTTAAAGAGAGAGAACGATTAATTTGGAATTAATCGATAAAATAATATATTCGATATATTATACGAAGTTAGATTTCGACGCGGAATTAAAATTAGATTTTAGTTCGGGCGAACGAGTTAATTTTGAATTAATTCGCTAGCGACGTGAATAGTAATTTTGCTAGGCATAATTATTTAATTAAATTTGATTTAATTACGTCGCAACGAAAAATTCGTTAATTCGGAATTTGCGAACCCGAGCCCGTGAGTGTTTGCGGGCCCACTCGCATTTCGAATCAAGTGGGGCCCACAAGTCACATCACGCGTCACATCATTAGTCATTCTTGTGATGGAAGTCACATCAACTTTGAGTGATGTGATGGATGTCACTTTTGTGAGTGATGTGAGTTGTTGGAAGGCTTTAATGCCTTGTACAATTTTTGGAAAGTGTAACATGTATTTGATTTTTGAAATCAAAACACAACACACAACTTGATCTCCTCTCTCTCTCCTCATTCGGCCTTGGTGCCATTTTCTCTCTAAAATCTTGGCTTGGCCGAGAACAAGAAGAAACAAAAGGGAAATTTTGTGGCAAAATTTCCAAGGTGCTAGCACACTAAAAGAGTCTCAGAAAGGTGATAGGGAAACCCATTCATGAGCATGGAATCATACTTAAAGCTTGGAGCTTGGAGCACACAAAATGGGGCTTGGTCGAACACACATGGAGCACAAAGAAGGACCTTGGCCGAGAGCTTCAAGGAGGATTTTATGTTGTTCTTCGCATCGCAAAAGCCGATCAAAGTGAGTATTCCACAACTTTACTTTGATGTATTCGCACTTTTCATTGCTTAATTGATCTTGTGATGACCTAGAAAACCCAACACAATGTTAGGGACATTATCATGGGTGAAAATGTCTTTAATGGTGCGAACTTTCCTGACTGGGATATGAACCTCAGGATTGTCCTGGGGGCTGAAAGATTGCTCTATACGATAGAGAGACCTCTTGGGCCTAAGCCCGGAATTGAGCAGCTGCTTGAGCTTGAGCTTTGGAAGACTCACAATAATGACAACTCAACTGCTCAATCAGTCATGCTTGCTGTAATGACCCCATAATTTCGTCGTCAAAATAAGGGATTGGATCTCTACGAAATGATGTTGAAATTGAGGGACCTTCACCGATCTAACCTTAGATCAAAGAAGTACGAGTTGCAGAAGAAGCTCTTTCGCTCTCGTATGTCAGAGGGTACATCTGTCGAGCACCATGTGTCGCAGATGATTGCTGACATCGAACAGCTAGGTCAACTAGGCATAACCTTTGAGGCTGAGACTTCTATAGATTTGATCTTACAGTCTCTTCCTGACAGCTGGAGCGGGTTCATCATGAACTACAATATGATGAACCGAGAGAAGACTCTTGGAGAGTTGATGGCAATGCTGAAAGAGGCAGAAAAGAGCTTTTAAAGGGCAAGAAGCACGAGTCGGACTTCGCTTCGACATCTCAGAATGCCTGATGAGTGGTAAATCTATCACTATTTCCCACTCATTTAACCTAATATTTTGTATAGTTTCTTGAGTTTTGTGAATATTTTGATGTGTTTGGTGTTATTTTTTAGATAAATAAAGTTTCAGGACATTCTGAAGGTGATTTGGAGAAAAACAGTGAAAATTGGCAAAAAAGGCATTTTGGTAATTTGGGCGCGTCGCGATGCGCAAGCTTTTGGCGTCGCGACGCCTAACATGCGCCGAACAGTGCTAACGTGCATTGGGTCCACAAATCAGAATCTGAGAAAATTTGACTTTGCTAACGTGCGTCGTGCCACGTGTCACCATCACAGCCGATCTGCTAACATGCGCCGTGCCACGTGTCATCATCCTGCGGTGCCGACAGTCACCATCGCCATGTGTCGCCATGTGTCACTCCACCTGTCAGCCATGTCATCATCCACATCTTCAGTTGACCGAGTCAACATGCTACCTCTTCACCACGTCATCATCAGCCAATCAGGAAGTGCCACATGTAGCAATTTTATGGTGCCGACAGTCACTTTGCCACGTGTCGCCATGTCAGTGCCACATCAGCATCAATTATTGGCTCTCTTATCCCTATCTGACATGTGGCGGATAAGAATCTAGCTGACCAATCAGAAGCCGCCACGTGTCACAATAATTGAGCCCCAACTACCTTGCCACGTGTCATCTTATCACCTTATCTAGAATCTACAAATCCAAGGGAGGCAACCCATGCAATTTTTGTATATATTGTGATTTGGTGTGTTTTATTTTTGTGTGTTTAATTATTGCAGGTAAAGTCATTTCACGATGGAAGAAACTCTCGCAAATCTTCACAAGCAATTTCTTTCTCTCCCTAAAAAATCTCTGATGAAAGTTTACAAAGCTCGCTTAGAACGGATGAGGTTACTGATGATCAAAGGTATTCCTACTGAAATTCGTTGGATTATTGAAGCACGGGTTCGATTGGCAGGTGAGTCTTCTGACTTTTTTATTTCACATCTTCCTGGCTTAGGAAAGAGCACATATGATAAAAAGAGAAGAGCCAAAAGAATGTGTGTTTGTTATAAATGTGCTCGTATGTTTTGTGATACTCGTTGTCGTTCTTTAGGAATGGTGTCCGATAACCGCGAAGATACGATTAACGTCATTAGGGATGGCTTGAGTAAGGAGTCTTTGGATGACATATCTAAAACTCTTGAGACGCATCCCAGTGGATGTGTGTATTATGAAATTCGCATGTTATATGCACAATTCCAAAAGGAAAGACAACTGTTAAGTCTCGGGAATCTGACTCAAAAAGACCCTATTTGCCAATTTATAAGAAAATTGGATGGGAAGCTTGTCCCTGACGCATAAACGTCAATCAAGCCGTTACTTTTCTTGTGAATATTATATCTCTTTGTCTTTTCTTAATAATTGTGATTTGTTTTGTTGTTTTTCTTTTGTTTTCTCCGACATGATCCAGACCTTTTTGACTATCATGATATTATTTCGCTACTAATCGTCCTCTGGAAGATACTTGTGCTATTTTTACTCACCTTTTTCAGGTATTATAAATTCAACTCATCATTGCACTTTTGAAGACATCCATAGTAAAACATGGAAGCCACTTCAAGAAGACGAGTTGAAAACATCTGTGTGTTTTGCTGTAGTAGTGTTGGTACTAAACCACAATACGTAGAAGCAGCACAAGAATTGGGTCGAGTCTTAGCTGCAAGAAATATGCACTTAGTATATGGCGGAGGCAATCTTGGCCTTATGGGGATCGTTTCAAAGGCCGTACAAGAAGGAGGAAGTCATGTTTTGGGAATCATCCCAAAACCCTTGGCAGAAGCAAATCTTATTGAACCATAAAACAGAGAGGAACTGATCGTGCCAGGTATGTCTGAACGACTGGTAGAAATGATTAACCGTGCTGATGCTTTTATTGTTTTGCCAGGTGGCTTGGGTACATTGGAGGAAATTTTTATAGTGCTATCTTGGGCGAACTTGAACATACACCAGAAACCGCTTGGACTGTACAATGTTGATGGATTTTATGATTTTCTTTGTGTGTTTCTTGATGATGCCCGGAGAAATGGGTTCATGTCAAAACCTTTGAAAGAACTCCTCTTTACTGCCAGAACTGCTCCGGATCTAATAGACCAACTCATAGCCTATGAACCACGAATTGACCCTATCCTTTCAAAGATAAATTGGTCCGAGGATGATCGTGGTAAGAGGCGTAGGATTAATTTGGATCTTAACCTTTAATTTCCTGTAGATTTTCAGCTAACCAGGTACGACCTTCTTAACTCTCATTTTACTGTTTAAGACATTGGGGACAATGTCTCATTTAGGTTTGGGGAAAGAAATTAGTTGATCAGTACCTTGTTTTTTTTAGTTTGTGTGTTATTTTTAATCCAAAATTTTTCGAAAAATACAAAAAAAAAATTCAAAAAATTGAAAAAATTACAAAAAAAATTTGTTTTTGTGTTTTTATTTTGACTAAAAAAGTGAAATTAGTAAGAGATAGCTGAGTAAGGAGTTTCCACTCCTGAGACGTATCTCAAACCTATTTCGGAACAAGTTAATTTTTGTTTATTTCCGTTTGAATTATTTAATTTGTGAATTCTCCATAATACTGACTAAAATGGATTTTCATATGCTCAGTTAGCAAATATTATCAACATACATAGAAACATACGGACATAAGCTAAAATTGAAAAGTTTGTAATATTCAGTGCTCTAGTTTAATTGGAGGAAGCATCTCAAAAAGCAATGGAGTAAAAAAAAAAATCTGAGATCCGAGTTATTAAGTCTGTAAGGGTGTTTTAACACCTAGTGCCCTAAAACCAACTAATTTGGGAGTCACTGGCCCAAAGCTCGCTACATGGATCAAAGATGCTGCAAATATATATATATATATATCTGAAGTCTAAGTAATTAAGTCCGTAGGGGTGTCTTAACACCTGGTGCCCTAAAGCCAACTGGTTTGGGAGTCACCGACCCAAAGCTCGTTACATAGATGGAAGAAATTGTATATATAAATATATATAATATATATATATATATATATATATTTGAAGTCTGAGTAATTAAGTCCATAGGGGTGTCTTAACACCTGTTGCCCTAAAGCCAACTGGTTTGGGAGTCACCGACCCAAAGCTCGTTACATAGATGGAAAATATTGTTTATAAATAAATAAAAAATAAGAAAAATGAGAAAAATTATTCCATTGCTACAAAAAGGTGTGAAATCTGATAGAACTTTAGGACAAAAATATTACTCTCTTATCAACTGCACTTATGACTGTTGAGGGCAAAAATGAGTTGTTTAATATTTTGTTGGCTGTGTATATGAAGAATGGTAAAAATAATAGGAGAATTTACTTATTCAGTAATTTAGAAAGAAACAAAACAACTAGTAACTTGGAGTAGAAGTTTCACTTGATTAGTCACTAACATCTTTATTCTCTTTTCGCTTGTTTTTTTGATTTTGTGTGCATTAGTTTCACTACCTTTTTACTTTTGTAAAATGTTTGTGGGTATCATTGCTGTAAACCCTCACGAGACTACAACTCGTCCACTAGGGACACCTAGGGGTTTAAAGGCTTGTTGCATACGCTAAATGCAACCGTGATCCCTATGAAAGTGGCTTAGTTAAATTTTACTTATGTTATTTTATTTTGTGTTTTGCTCGAGGACTAACAAAATGTTAGGTTTGGGGGTGTGATGAGTGGTAAATCTATCACTATTTCCCACTCATTTAACCTAATATTTTGTATAGTTTCTTGAGTTTTGTGAATATTTTGATGTTTTTTGTGTTATTTTGTAGATAAATAAAGTTTCAGGACATTCTGGAGGTGATTTGGAGCAAAACAGTGAAAATTGGCAAAAAAGGGCATTTTGGTAATTTGGGCGCGTCGCGACGCGCAAGCCTTTGGCGTCGCGACGCCTAACATGCGCCGAACAGTGCTAACGTGCACCGGGTCCACAAATCAGAATCTGAGAAAATTTGACTTTGCTAATGTGCGCCGTGCCACGTGTCACCATCACAACCGATCTGCTAACATGCGCTGTGCCACGTATCATCATCCTACGGTACCGACAGTCACCATCGCCACGTGCCGCCACATGTCACTCCACCTGTCAGCCACATCATCGTCCACATCTTCAATTGACGGAGTCAACACGCCACCTTACTGCCACGTCATCATCAGCCAATTAGGAAGTGCCACGTGTCGCAATTCTATGGTGCCGACAGTCACTTTGCCACGTGTCGCCACGTCACCGCCACGTCAGCATCAACTATTGGATCTCTTATCCCTATCTGACACGTGGCGAATAAGAATCTAGCCGACCAATCAGAAGCCGCCACGTGTCACAATAATTCAGCCCAACTAGCTTGCCACGTGTCACCTTATCACCTTATCCAGAATCTGCAACCGACGAACCAGAGCATGCCACGTCGACATAACTGGCGTCGCGACGGGAGCTGGGCGTCGCGACGCGCGACCCCTATTGACCCCTATAAATAGAGCGCGAAATTCCAGTTTCAGTGGTACCACTCTCTCTCATCTCTTTGATGTAAATAGGGAGTTTCTCTCTCTAGTTTCTTTTAGTTTTTAGTTTTTAATTTTGTAATTAATTTTAATTACGTTTTGTAATAATAGTAATTTACTTTCTTACTTTTTACAGTTTTTACTATTCACCATGAGGAGGTAACTTCCCCAGCTAGGGTGAAAGGTAATTCTTTTACTATTGCTATTTAGATTAATCTCCCTTAAATATAATATATTCACTATTTAAAACATTGACTTAAAAAGGATACCGCCAGATTGGTCGGTTGGTAATTCATTTTAATTTGGCTTAAACCTGACTAATCAAGGATACCGCCTATATGGCAGGTTCATGGACAAATCTTTTTACCGTCTTAATGGCTTGGTTGGACTTAATTTGACTTAATCAGGATACCGCCTATATGGCTGGTTGGTAATGTTATCACAAGTTTATATATTATATTATGAGAGATATCTAAATTAGTTGTAGTAAAAGTAATTCCTTTTACCTTAGCATTTTATTTTATTGTAATTTACTTTTCAGTATTTACTTTACCGCATTTTTACTTTATGTCTTTTATTGTCAAGTTTCTACTAGCCCTGGTTATGTGTTGTAACTAAATTAGTTATCTGGGGTTGTGATGACTTTTAATATCACCGGTTTATAAGGGGTTAGATTATAGTTTGGGTATTTTAAAGATTTATTTATTGAGTCTTAATCTTAATGCTTTTTCATTAACTGGCCATTAATAAAATTGATCTGATAAATCTAAAATGAACTAGACATAGGGATTTCAGGTTTCAGCCTTAGACTCAATAGCCCACGATCTTCCTTGAGGATAGATAACCCTTTAATAGATTTCCTTACAGGATAGACATATACCTGTCGGGCGGGGGTAGCCATAATTGGAACTTAAACTTAATGAATCCAGATAATTTGGTTGACATAGACATATGTTTCAATTGGGTTAAACTGGGTATTTGTGTCTGACCATCGATAGAGGCTTACATATAATTTAGTGTTCCAGGTTAATAAATCAATATATTATCCCAACTATAAAATAACAACTTTATCTTTAAAATGATATATGAAGAAATCACAACCGTAGATAGTTTTTAATATTGAATTTTCTTAAACCTACTTTCGAACAATTTTATTTACTTGTTTTTAAATTTAGAATCGTCACCATTTCAAATCAATCAAACAACCTGTTAGATACTAGTAATTATTTGACCTCATAAAATTAATAGCTTAGGTATTAAGTCCTCGTGGGATCGATACTTTTTATACTACTTGAACGATACGTGCGCTTGTGTTATACGCGTGTGTTTACGCCGGTCAATGCTAAGGCTTGGCCAAAGGCTTCTGGAGGTGTGAAGAATAAGAAGAAGTGAAAGGGCAAGGCCAAATCATCAAAGTCTTCTGGGAATAAAAAGGACAAATCCCAAGATGTCTGCCTACAGTGTGGCAAATGGGGTCATTGGAAGCGTGACTTCCGTGAGTACAAGGCGCACATTAAGGAAGTGAAGGCGGGCAAGGCTCCGGCTTCAGGTATATTTGTTATTGAAATAAACATGTCTACTTCTAGTTTTAAAAATAGGATTTTTGATTCTGGTTGTGGTACTCATATATGTACTGATGTGCAAGATCTGCAGATTAGCAGGAGACTGGCTTCAGGAGAGATCGACCTCCGAGTTGGAAATGGGACTAGAGTCGCCGTTTTGGCTGTTGGGACCTACATTTTGGAACTGCCCTCGGGGCATGTACTTAATTTATCAAACTGCTATTATGTACCTAGTTTGACTAGAACATTATATCTGTATCTTGTTTAACCCAATGTGGGTATACTTTTGTATTCAGAAACACCGAGTGTTTTGTTTATAAAAATGATTTTGAGATATGCAGTGCTGATGTTAATAATGGTATTTATATTTTGAATATAAATCAATCTCAAACATATAACATGACAAACAAAAGACTTAAATTAACTAACAAAGATGAAACTTATATGTGGCATTCTCGTCTGGGACACATAAACAAGACTCGTATATCCACACTTTCGAAGAGTGGATACTTGGACAGATTTGATCCAAATTCATATGACGTCTGTGAATCTTGTTTATTAGGCAAAATACCTAAAACACCTTTTAGCGGTAAATGTGTACGTGCCACCGAACTGTTAGCCCTCGTTCATAGTAACATATGTGGGCCCATGTCTAGCCAGGCTAGAGGTGGATATGAATACTTCGTAACCTTTATGGATGATGCATCGCGTTATGGTTATGTCTATCTTATGAGACACAAGTTGGAAACCTTTGAGAAATTAAAATAGTTTCGACATGAAGTAGAAAAACATACCGGCAAAAGTATTTAAACATTGCGGTCAGACCGTGGTGGAGAATACTTAAGCAATGAGTTTCGCGATTACTTGAAAGAGTATGGTATTCTTTCACAGTGGACTCCTCTCGGAACACCTCAATTAAACGGTGTTTTCGAATGCAGAAACCGAATTTTATTCGACATGGTAAGGTCTATGATGAGTCGCAAAGAGCTACCAATTTCCTTCTGGGGATATGCATTGAACAGTGCAATACTTATTTTCAATAAGGTTCCGTCAAAGTCTGTTCAACAGACTCCATATGAAATATGGACAGAAAAGAAACCGGGTTTCTCATTCCTGAAGATTTGGGGATGCTGGGCATACGTTAAACGTTTGGATGGTACCAAACTTGAACCCAAATCGGATAAGTGCGTATTTGTAGGTTATCCTAGGGAAATCAAAGGATATTAATTCTACCACCCACAAGAGAACAAGGTAATTGTTGCTCTACATGCGGTTTTCCTCGAAAAGGAATTCCTAAATGCAGTGGTAAGTGGGAGGAAAGTAGAACTCGATGAAAATCGAAGTGATACTGTTCCTGGCACCGATTCCTTACCGAAACATGAATAGTTCATCAGGGATGAGACAATGCCATAATCTTCTAATACATAATAAACGCGTAGATCGGAGAGAGTCAGAAAACAACCTGAGAGGTATGGGTTTCTGATCTCACCTCACGTAGATATTAATCTTATTGAGGATAATGAGCCGGCTATGTATGAGGAAGCGATACAAGATATCGATCCCGCTTTATGGCAAGAAGCCATGAAGTCCGAAATATATTCCATGTATACCAACCAAGTTTGGACACTGGTTGATGCACCAGAAGGTGTAAAGCCTATTGGTTGTAAATGGGTCTTCAAGAAGAAAACCGACATGGATGGCAACATATAAACATACAAAGCTAGGCTTGTAGCGGAAGGGTGTCGTCAACGACATGGTGTCGATTATAATGAAACTTTTTCACCTGTTGTCATGATTAAATCCATTCGGATAATGCTTGCTATTGCTGTATATTTCGATTATGAAATATGGCAGATGGACGTCAAAACCGCTTTCTTTAACGGAAACCTTTTGGAGGATGTTTATATGCAACAACCTGATGGTTTTGTCGTACCAAAATATGCAAACAAGGTTTGCAAGTTAAATCGATCCATTTATGGATTGAAGCAAACATCACATTCTTGGAACCAACGTTTTGATGAGATCATAAAAGAATATGATTTCGTTCAAAATGAGGATAATCCTTGTGTATATAAGAAGGTTAGTGGGAGCGCACTGACATTCATTATCCTTTATGTTGATGATGTATTGCTTATTAGCAATGACATTCCCATGCTACATTCGGTGAAAGCTTAGCTTTCATTAAAATTCTCCATGAAAGATCTAGGAGAAGCAGCCTTTATTCTGGGAATAAAGATCTACCAGGATAGATCTAGAAAGCTGCTTGGACTCTCCCAGAGCAAATACATTGAGTAAGTGTTGAAGAGATTCAACATGGATCAGTCTAAAATGGGACTGTTGCCAGTGTCACATGGCGTCTCTCTATCTAAGGACATGTGTCCTAAAACTCAAGATGAGAGAGACAACATGAGTCAGATCCTGTTTGCTTCTGCAGTCGGATCGATCATGTATGCCATGATATGTACGCGGCCTGATGTCTCGTATGCTTTGAGCATGTGTAGTCGCTATTAGGCCGATCCAGGTGATGGTCACTGGGTTGCGGTTAAGAACATCCTTAAGTATCTTAGACGAACTAAGGATGCTTTCTTAATCTATGGAGATGGAGAAATAATAAGGTAACTGGGTTTACCGAAGCAGTTTCCAAACTGATAAAGAGGACTGTAAGTCGCAATCCGGGTACATATTTTGTTTGAACAACGGAGCAGTGAGCTGGAAATCTTCCAAGCAAGAGACTGATGCCGATTCAAAAACAGAAGCGGAATATATCGTTGCAGCTGAAGCAGCAAAAGAGGCAGTTTGGATCCGTAAATTCCTAATTGGATTATGAGTAGTTCCGTTAGCAGTTGAGCCTGTTCCTTTATATTGTGACAATGACGGGGCTATAGCGCAGGCTAGGAACCACGGTCTCATCACCGATCCAAGCATGTACTTAGAAGTTTCCATCTGATTCGTGAGATCATACATCGTGGCGATGTGAAGATTGAGAAGGTCGTATCAGATGACAACATTGCAGATCCGCTGACGAAGGTTATTTCTCAGCAAACGTTTGAGTGACAAGTACATAGTTCAGGTGGTTAGATACTTGAGTGATTAGCTATAGGCCAAGTGGGAGATTGTTGGAAAATTATGACCCATAGCATCACTATTTGTAAAAGACATTGTGGTTTTTGTACAAATTAACTATGTGACAAAGGAAATTGCTATTTTATCATTTTGAAATTAGATTACTTGAACATATAAATGATAAAAGTCCTTATGATTAGTTTCGAATTAATAAGATATGAGAGTTGTAGACACTACATTTTTACATAAAATCCCGATGATGAGCTTCGTATGGAGGCACTACCCGATAAGTTACAAAAATTACGGGAAACGAACGTCGGAAGGGAAAATTCAAAAATAAATACATCCTTAGATTTAATTCGCTTTTTAATCTCGGGTTTGCTCAATGGATCTCCGTTTTAAATGTTAGCTTCGGCCCAAAATCCCCGTAATCCACACCAAACCACACGCCCAAGCCCACAAAAATCCAAGCCACACGCCCAAGGCCCACAAAATCCAATCCAAATTATTCAAAACACATTTAACACATGTCAAAATCCAATTAAATCACATTCCAAATTAAAAATAATTACCCCACAAAAAATACACAAATATTCTTTCCCCAAATAAATTAATTAAATACACTTCATATTTTCTTGATTTGTTCCCTTTTCAAGCCATGCACACACAAGGAAACCCTAGCATCCACCATTTTAAAAGATGACACTTTCCAAACCCTAGGTCCGCTTCATTCACTCTGATTCACAGCACCACACTGGCTCTCTCTCGAAAAACAATAAAAAATAATCTCTCTCGACCCTCATCTTCTCTCTCTGCTAAACACCCTTGACACACAAACCTGGCCAGCCGAACACACCTTCACGTAGAAAATCCTCTCATCAACCACAAACTGCCAAAACACTGCCCTTCATCACCGAGACCACCATAAGCAAACAAACATCTCCGCCTAAGAGACAAGAAGCTAAAGACAATAAGCCATCATTAGACACGTGAACACCAACAAAGAATAATACCTCTAACAGCAGCCCATTTAGGAATAACCAACCAACGTCAAAAAATAAAAAAACCAACTACAAGCCTTACACGCACACTGCCCTCATCGCCGAGAAGAAATACGCAAAACAATAACCATAAAACAATCCCTAAAATAGCCGCCCATTATCGAGAAACAGCCTCATTTACCGAGCCAACAAACTGACCCAAACCGAGCCAACACAGCAGCCCCAAATACCCTAAAATAGTCCCCAAAATCAAACAAAACAGTGAACAAAACTATCCCCAAATACCCCAAAACAGTCCAAAAAATAACCTCCAAACAGCAGCAAAAACAATGGAGAAAACAACATCAAAAATAGTCCAAAATAGTGACGGAAGATGGAGAAAACAGCAAGTAAAACAGCAGTGAAACCGAATCAGAAAACCAGAAAAGTTACGGAACATTAACCCTTCTAGCGATGACGTAACGCACTTCCGAGGAGCATCTTAAAAGGTAAGACCTGAGGGCCCCCATTACTATTTATCTTTTCAATTATTCCTTGTCGATCACTCGCATGCATCGTTATGTTTTTCGTATAGTTTCATTTATGTTGGGTTAATGATTGTGTGTTATCTCTTGTGGTATATCGGATGGAAACCCAGACGTAAATTCCGTAGCCGAATCCGAATGGACCATAATGTGGTATGTACTTGGGATACAACTACACGTACCGCTTGAGAAACTTTCGAGCACATGTTTCATTTTGTTATTTAATTTTGTGTTCATCCATCGTTTATGTTTTATTGTTTCGTTATTTACATTCTGCATGTTATTGGTTTATTTATTTATGCATTGCTAATCTAGTGCGCTTAGGCTAACTACATTGAATTAAAGGTCATCCATTTGAGGGAAATGCCTAAAGGCTACCTTTACCACAATGTTTTGCCGCGCCGGACGAAGTATACTTGATTGAATTTGAAATACGTTCAATCAGGCATACGAGGTCCCATATAGATGTTGGCCTTGGTCGCATCTATTTTATTATTTTTTTATTTACTTTTCGCGTGTTGTTGCTTTATTTATTTATGCATTGCTAATCTAGTGTGCATGGACTAACTACATTGGATTAAAGGTCCTCCATTTGAGGGAAATGCCTAAAGGCTACCTTTACCACAATGTTTTGCCACGCCGGACGAAGTGTACTTGATTGAATATGAAATACGTTCAATCGGGAATACAAGGTCCCATATAGATGTTGGCCTTGGTCGCATCTCTTTTATTATTCCGTTATTTACTTTCCGCTTGTTATTGAAGGGGTTTTATTGCGGAAATCCGGTAACGCAGCGGAATAGTGGAAAATCAAAATTTCCGATTTCAAAACTTTTTCTCGGAATAAACTTATTTATTTAATTACCCAATTATCAAATTATGAAAAATTACACAATAAATAAAATTTTTGTACAATTACCGAATTACCCCCTAACATTGCATTTTGTTCATTTTAATCTGAAATTGTTCGAAACGATTTTGGATGATTCTAAATCATTACAAATATGAATTTAACATGTCCTACATATCAAAATTCAATTTGCAACAAAAAAATCTAGTCTTGGCCGAGAGCCTCCCTAAGGCCAAATTGTGCATTTTGTATTTTCCATGTTCAAAAAACATCCAAGTGAAATCCAATCAACATAAGATTTTATATGTAATATCATATCCACATCCAAAAATACAAACAAAAATGAAAAGCCCCAATTTGAAGTGGTCTTAAACCCTAATTTTTCAATTTCATCAAATTGGACAAATTAGACCAAATTAGTTAAATCCAACTCTTCAATCATGTTTCTCCCACTCCAATCAAGCCTCACCACAATGAAACAACTATAGAACAAATCTAGGTCATTTAAGAGTGGGTCAATAACTCTAAAATGGCAACAAGTTTCTTAAACTTTCAAAAGAATGCTAGTTAACACCTTATAAGCATTCTATGATCTTACACATACTTTAAACCTATCCACAAACTTCCATCATATAAAAACATCAAGAATAAAGAATAGAAAAACATGAGAACATCACTAGATGTAGCCTAGAACATAGGAACATTTTCCTTTCTAATAGTAAGTTGAAGAAACTTACTAAAATCCAAGCTTTCTTTGAATTTTTCTTTTGTCTTTCGTCTTCTTCCTCAAGATTCTTTTGTTTTTCTTTCAATGGAGTTTTAGATGATATTTTGGTTAATGAAAAATATCCAACACTTGGCTATTTTACCATATGGCCGAATTTTACATTAAAGGAAAACAAAATGATATTTTTTCACTTTAATTCATTTAATGCCAACTTGGCCACTTGCTTTTGAAATCATTACCTCTTTAATGAATTTCATAAAGTCAAGTTAAGTATCTTTAAGTCATCTCACCATTTATCATAACTATAAAATATCTATACTTTAATTAATTTAATTATTTAACAATTAAATAATTAATTAATTACAAATATATTAAATATATGAATTATATTTACATTAAATATCAAATACATATATATTTATGATATTAGTCAAATATCTCAATTTGACAATTAATTAATGTGTATTTGATAAAATCTAACATTAAATGCAAATACACAAAAATCACGAAATGACTATCGGGTCCCTTCACATGTACTTTTGCGTTTAACTTTTAAATGACTAATAAATAATCAATATTTTTTATAAATGTTGTCCTAGTGCTCTACGAGTATATTTCATTAGTGAGACTCTCTACACATGTACTTTTAAATGACGTTGGTGTACCATCCATTAAGAATCTTCGGTGAGTCGTTCAGTGGTTATCCGCTATAAACACCTACACGTCTAGACTAGTCCCCAAGACTTATGGTTCATTGAGAAACCATTGGAATCATATATTCCAGTATACGACATGAACCGGTCTCAACGAGTTTACTATACTGACCAAATAGTGTAAACCTTGACCAGGAACTGTCTGAGAATGACAATGTCATGATACAACTCAATGTCAGTTGCGACGCTTTTGCAACAGCACCATGACTAGTCATTCTAAGGTCATTACGTATTTACCATATTAAAAGATATAGTATTGTAGGACACATAAATCGGTGACGCTCTCCCGGGCTCGCGGCCCGGTCAAAAGTACGGATTAGCCCGCGGGGGACTAAACTGGAGAAGTAAAATGGAGTCGCCACCCAGTGTGAACTGGGAAATGATTTAAGGCCGCACTCACCCCTCGCAAGGGAAGACCTCAAACCGTTGGGTTCGGAATGGTCTCTTATTTATGCCTCTTATAATGAACGGATTTAAGCGATAATATAACCAAGTCTACGCAACATACATGCGCAAGAATAACCTACATCTAAGTTTGCATACAACCTATATCTAAATTCGCATACAACCTATATCTAAGTTCGCATACAACCTATATATAAGTTTGCATGCATAAAAGTAAATCGATATAACGGTAAGCACACAATTTCATGAACATATTAAATAAATGAATCGTAAAGATAAATAAACAATAACGGTAAAAGCATAAATATTAAAGAGAGCTAACTATGCATATGATGGGGAAGTGAATGACTAAGGAGACAAACATGCATAAAATATGATGAAGGAATCTATCCAGTGTGTGCGCGTTCATGTAGCGTTCGTAAACGCGTTTGAACGGTAAATAGAATGCACGCGTCTGAGTAGCGTTTGATAACTCGTTCGAATGATAAACAGAATGTCCGCGTTCGTATAACGTTTGATAACACATTCGAATGATAAACAGAATGTCTGCATTCGTTTATAGCGTTCGGAAGCGCGTTCGAACGGGATAAGACCTAATGCATGATACAATAAAATACATGCGCGTTCGAGTAGCGTTCTGAAACGCGTTCGAATGGAAATTAGACAGAATGTATATGTTTATGTAGCGTTCGGGAATGCGTTCTAATGAGATTACAAAAATGGCATCTAAAATGACACAAACACATAAATGGATAAACAAATACATAATGTAGGACCTCGTATGCCCGATTGAACATATTTCACATTCAATCGAGTGTATTTCGTCTGGCGCAGCAAAACATCATGGTAAAGGTAGCCTTTAGGCATTTCCCTCGAATATAGGACTTTTAATCCACCCTAGTTAGCCCATGCGCACTAGAATGCAATGCATGCGTACATAAAGCAAAGATATGCAAAGGGTAAATGACATAATAAAAGACGCGGAAAAACATCATGGTAAAGGTAGCCTTTAGGCATTTCT